>JAOEHI010009560.1:0-33743 GCA_025447815.1 Percopsis transmontana
CCCCCCAACCCCCAAACAAAGCAAAACAGTAGTTTATGGACTGTATACTGACAAATACTGGTGTAGATACAGCTGTGCCATTGCTAACCTTATAGCAACAGTTACATGACAACCCCCATGGCAGAGAGACACTACGAAAATTATATACACACACACACAACACACACACATACACCGATGAGCCAAAACATTATGACCACATGGGTGGTTTAATCTGTGAGTGGTCATAATGTTTTGGCTCATCCGTGTACATATATGGCTCTGGGGAAAAATAAGAGACCACTTCACTTTTTAAAAATATAATGATATAAATATACATATATAAAATATAAATAATTGTATAAATAGTCAAACCAGAGAAACTGATAATTGTGCAGAGGTCTCTTAATTATTTTCAGAGGTGTATATATACATACATACCCACACATTTATCTAGTATAACTTTGCATAGTGGACTTATAAAAACATGTCACACACAAGTCAAGTGTAAAGTCATTTCCCTGTTAAGTTTAAGTGCACCTAAATCCTTCAATAAAATATGCCAATACGTTTCTGGTGACTCAATACGCACGTGTGCGCATGGCATGCATACTTAAATGTGTAAACAAGTCTTTTTGTGTGTGTGTGTGTGTGTGTGTGTGTGTGTGTGTGTGTGTGTGAACACTGACCAAGCACCATGGGCTCTCCTATGCCCTGTCCCTGCTCAGTGAGCTCGTACTCCACCCTGAAGCCGGACACGGTGTCGGAGGCCGACACCCAGGAGATGACGAAGCTGCTGGAGGTGATCTCCGTCACCGACTCTGAGGTGCCAACTACAGGAGGGGACAGGGTGGTCTCCCCCTCTGAAGGAGCCACTAGAGACAGGGGGATTGGTTACCGGCTAGCTGGAAAATAATCACTCCTTTAACAGCCCAATACAGACATTACAACATTAACATGAACATAAAGTCAACCTAGGCCTATTTATTTAGAAAGCCTCATCATGTTAGTCGGTTATTGCTAGACAGGTAGGTCTAGTTAGTTATTGTTTATTGTTATTCAACCCGCTTTTGTCAGTCAAAATCATGTGTAAAACAAAAAGACCGTAACGGTTTCTCACATGATCCGTAGGTAGTAGAGAAGTCGAAGCTCGTAACCTCTCTCTGTCCAAACCTCAGCACGCTAATAAGCTGACCCTCGTAGGTGATGCCGGGCTTCAGGCCGGAGATGGTGTAGGAGTTGAGATGGCCAGGGATCATCACCTCCCTCCACTGGGTGTGAGAGTTTTTCTGTCCCATCACGCAAGAGAAGGGAAGGTTTAGGTAAAGCGGTGGTAAGTGTACAGTAAGATTACATTAATACATATTTTAAAACCTAAATAAATTCATATTTGGACAGGGTCTCTCCAATTAATTATGAGAGACATTACTGGTACTTATGTGTGGGGTGAATGGACCTGCAGTAACTCGGTCTTCCCCTTCTGGCCTATAGATTAACACTACATCATTAAAGCGGCATCAAAAATGATGACATGGGAAAATCCCGACCCCTCTGGCCACGTGATGCAATAGCATCTGGAATTTCATTTAATTTTAGTTGTATGTATATATTTAATTTTCCTTGTTTTATCTACTTTAGTTTGCATGAAAAGTGAATTTGTTAATGTCAGCGAGACCAAATGCAGTCTCTGCTATCGTACTAACTAAAAACATAAACCGCATAACATATTACATGTATTTGATATAATTATGCTTATGTGTTTTCCTCTCTGCGGAAGGCTGAACTGCACTGATGTGGAGGAGTTAGGTTTACCTGTCTCCATTTGAGGATGTACTGGGTGATGTGGGCAGAGGACGGGGCATTCCACTGGATAGGGTGAGAGTTGGGCTGGTTGCCTGACTCAGTTATGATCACCTGTACAGGACGTTGACCGCCTACAAAATAGAGACAAGAGACATTAGGCATTATGCTAAGATACGTAGGCTTTCCTGGAGTAGGAGAAATTTCAACTTTTCTGACATCATGGTTGCATCAAAATATGGTTATAAAGCTGCAGTTGCTTATAGGCCATCAATATTCATTAAGCAACATCAGCATTTATAATGAGTGCCTGACAGCACTTTCCTGAAAAAAAAACAGAAAAAGAACAAGGTAGTTGGATAGAAAAAGAGGAAAAACTAACACAGTTATGCAACATTCCAGTTCAAGTTTTAACAGTTGGAAGGGAAAATGCTTGTAGTCTCTCCTACTCACAACTACCCGTTTTCACTCTTTTGTAAGCTCAACTACTGAGCCAAGCTTAAACTATCATTCCTTTTAATTTAACCATGATACACAAGTCTTTATGACATCTTGGAATTAATAAAAACATTTGATGTGTTTGCATATCTATCTTTTATATTTTTATACAAATCTTTGCATTTTAGACATATATCAACTGCATTATCTGGCATTAATATCAGAATGCTCCTTTAACTGAACAATCGCATTTTTTAAAAATAACATCAACAGAAGTCATATGGCAAACAGACTACTGAAATAAGCCACGCTGATAGAAACTGGTAGCCTCTATAAAGAAACTGAGGTTTTCAAACCGCTTTTCTAAATAGCAGATCTGTAATAAAAGTTTCTGAGCAAGTGGCTTGGTTAACCAGAAGTTGCTAGCAGATAGACGGGCCTCAAAAACAATCTGGGACCAATTACTGCATATTACAGGCCCACGGGCCACTGACAAGGGCCGGGGTTAGATGAATCAGATGTGATACGCACATACAAATGGGTATACACTTGCATGTGTCTGCAGACATGCACACAAACGCGCATAGGCGAGCACGCTAAACACACATCTGAATTTTAAGCGAGCTAGCGTAGACAAATGGAAGCGGACAAAACCGGGCACCTCTGGGTGCACACGCAGGAATGTGAATAGTGATGAAAACGGAATAAAAACTATGATAAAATGCTGAAAAGGGAAACAGATATGTCAAAGAAAACATTTAACGACCTCTCATGTCATCCAGCTCTGTTTGGGAACAAATGGTAGGACTTCGCAACGACACAAGAAAAAAAATCCTACATGTGTTGAATTTATGGCCTTTTATGGCCTTTTACCCAGTTAGCAAACTGACTTGGGGGTTGTAGCTGCCTCATGCTGCCCTTAAATCTGAAGGAGTACTATATGCCCAAACACACACACACACAAGTTCACAGCTGGATGCTATTAAAGCTATAGTTTGACCAAGTTCTGTATCTCGCGCCAACCTGCTTCCAGCTTCTCTCGCAGAGCAGCAGTTCCTTATGTAAGACTCCCGAAATCCCATATGCAAGGCTCCTGGAACCTTAGGCTGGTGTTAACAATAACACTGAAAACCACGCCTCACATTGCGCTAATGTCTGGTATATATTAAAATCAACAATAAAAACAACAAATGTCCATAAAATCTATATTCACTGTAGATGGAAAGGTTACCAACATCCTTCATGTTTGGCTTTGTGCACGCAGTAAACAACACAATATCCCATGCCCTGCAAATTTGAACAAATCTTGGGGAGCACCGAGAGGTAGGTTGCAATTCCACAGAACAAGGAATGCAGAACTCAGTAAAGTTCAGTAAAGTAAACAAATGAAAAACTCTCACAGGGTTTAGCTCTGCACACAAACACCATGCCCCTTCTCCCCCTCTCTCTGTCCCCCTGCCTGGGCCACACTGAAACAAAGACTCAAAGATAATAAATGCTAACTGTGCTTAGAGAGTCACCTAATGTTACGTGGATAGCATGAACCAGCGTGTTTTTACGCCTGCGTTTTGAATGTTCCTGTGCCTGCATGTGCGCACGCACGTGTGCTGAGGTGTTTTGCACAGCTGTGGCAATAAGAGGGGGTAGAGCCACATGCTAGCAAGAACAAAGGCTCAGGATAGAGGGGGATATTTGTAAAAGAGGAAATCACAGCCCCTCCCCTCTCTCTGCCTGTTCCACATCAAAGTCAAGGGCTTTTTTTCCAAGGTGACTTGAACAAATGTATTTCACTGCAGTTTGAGAATATTTTGTAACGTCAGACGATTTTTCGAACAGTTTCCGTTTGTGTGTGTATAGCGTAGTGTATAGAGTGTGTCACCCTTTGTTTCTGTTCATGTATGTGTGTGTTTGTGTGTATTCCTGCAAACGTGTGTGTGTGTGTCTCTTTACCAGGATAGGTCTTCTGGGGGTCACAGCCGAGCTCTCCGAGACCGTTGCCATAGCAATAGCACTTGTACATGATTCCGTTGATGACCTTATCCCACGACTCCCCGATCTGGTAGAACACTCTGGTCTCTGGCTCCTGACACTGGTCTGGATAAGATCATGTTAAAACCATGAATAGGCAGGACTTAGACACAACGCAGACATCCCCGCAAAGTATCGCTACCCCCTGGAGCAGTCCCATGGACCAGTTCCTCTCTTAAAAAACGGATTTTTTTCATTTTCCTCGTACGGTGTAAATAGCAGGTGAGAACAACAACAATCTATTCATATAAAATGAGCGGCATGTAAACGCACCAATGGCGTCGCACTTCCAGCGGCCGCGGCCCTGTCCAAAGCAAGTGCAGTTCATCTTGTAGCCTTCCTCGTGCTGTTTCAAGAAGGTCTGGTTCACCTCATAGGTCAGAGTGTCCACAATGCACTGGTCTGGATGGGTGAAAGAAACACCACACCCAAACACATGAAGGGAGCCTCATACACATACAATTGTATGACTAAATGTCATTATATTTATTTATAAATAACCTATTACCTATTTAATGTCTTTGCAGGTTTTCAAAAAAGATTTAACTATTTAAAACTACTTAGTACAGACTTCTGTTCTTCTGAACAGTACAGGTGGGGCTTCAGGGGAGAATGCAGTCGCGTATAGGGTTGGTTTGCTCAGGTGGGACCTTTCACCTTTCAACTGAGAGCAGGATATTCACATTTCTATGCATTAAACCCCCTGTCTCACACACACTCACACACACCTTTAAGTTGGGAATAGGCAATACAACTCCATTCTCCACGTCCATTGCCAACACAGGTGCATCGCATCATGTGACCCAGGACATCGTGGACTTTGTCCCACTGGTCCCCGACGCGGTACATAACCCCCTCGCTGGACGTGCACACTTCCTCGTGGGCTAAAATACACATAAGCACAAACACACAGACACACACAAAGTCAAGTATATATATATTGAGCACCCCTACAAAGCTGGGTTTACATGCACACTTTTGTGTCATTCCAATTAAACTGTGTGACATGCGCACATCATGCCTCTTCCTCCAGGGCTTTGTTTGGCACGTCTTTCACTGTATCAGCTAAAGATGGATATCCATCTAGGAGGACGCTTCTCGCGGAGCCGACGCTTTTTTCCCGGCCTCGCCTCGCGTTTTTTAAGCTTTTATTTACAGAGTGCAATGGAAATACATTGTAAAAGCAGAAATACACTACAAATAATAATTTTAAAGAAAACGTTTTGCTTGGTTTTTAGTCCTGCCCCCTCCGACTGTTGTTAAACATAGTATTCCTACAACTTTGTTGCCTGAATTGTCATAATATGTTGATACATTCAGGATTCTGTATAACTGTCCTAAAACCAGAAATCAGTGGATCAAGGTCCGCAGCAAAGAGTTGTAGTAATCAAATTAAATCGCTTACATCGTACAATTATTTTGATCAGTTTATGAAAATGTTTAAACTACCCGTCTGCGACCGGTTGAAATTTGGGCCAAACTGAAATCAGGCCTTTTTATTCTAATTGAGGTATTTATATGGAGCATTTTTATTTGGTTTGGGATTTTAAACCTATTAAAATCTGAATATTAGGCTCCATGTAAACCCAGCTAATGAGGAGCCAGACTGTAAAGATGTGGTGATGCTTCCTGGTTCAACTTGTATTGGTTTCAAATTAACATTTTGAGTCATATGACATGAACTAAATGCTTTGTTACACACACTGCCAGCAAGCTTTCCTAATAGAGGTACAGGCATACAGAAAGGCATTCTTGAAAATTGTGCAGCGGAAAGGCTGTATTTCCCATTGGTGATCATTGATTGTACCCTACTATTCTTACACCCGTCTTTGAGATACCACAACCACCTGTGTCTGCTAAAAGGAAAATTTCCCTGGGATAAAAAACCGAAACAGATGTCAGCATGTATGTGTCTGTGTGTGTGTATCCTCCATATGTTAGCAACTAATTGAAAGGAGATGAGCAGTGTGTGTGGACAGAAAAATTGCGTCAGACCGAGGGACAAGCAGAGACTTGTCAGAGTGTGTATGTGTGTGTCTATTTATGAGTGCATATAAATTAATGTAAAACTATCTGTGTAGGATGACATTGTGGACAGAGCCAGCTGTTCGTGACTCCAACCAAGGCAGAATTAAACTTTGGTTCCTGGGACTGGAACTATTTTTAGAGACTATAGAGGCTTAGGATCTTTGGGCAACTTAGGCAAATATTCGAGGGTTTAAAGTGAACCTGGAGATGAAGCTGAGATAGCTTAAGTAAGAATCAACATAAGGTCTCTGAATTGCATTACTACTATAATAACTACATAATTAGAACTTTTTCTGTTGGAACATACATAGTTGCTATGGTCAATGACTGTAAATCTCTAATTTGGTCAATACATACTTTACATGGTACACGTTATAATTGGATATATTAGAAATATTTGTTTAAAATCACTGCAAATGTGCATGCAGGGCCAAAAAATTGTGCCTCCTCTGGCTATAATACACAACCTAGGCCAATTACGGTTGTAATGAATGTAATTACTTTCTGTAGGTCTGCAAATGGGTGTGCCCAGAAGCTAATCAAGCTAGTAGATCAAAGAAATACAAAAAAATCATCTCTGAACAGAATTAACATACGCATTTTGAGATCTTAAAAAAAGGTTTTCCCAGATCCCAGTTGCATATGCTTGACATCTGTTATCTGAATATGGGTGGACAGCCACTTTTTGCAGTGCTTGCAGTACTGGTTTCATGCATCTTGACCTTCAGTTTAGTTGCAGTGAATTGTGCCCCACCCAATGCAGTTATGTGTCGCTGGAGGGTATTTCTGTTGCTCTTCATCTTTTGAGATGGAAACACAGTCCAGGTAATTTGAGTTATCTAAGGTCTAGATGTATTTGGTCTCAACCCAATCCAGCTGTGAGTATACACAATCAATCTACAGTTACTGTAGCCTATCAGCTCCTTCCTTTCACAGGGTAATTTACCTATTTGGTTAATGACTCTTAAAGTGGCCACTTAAACATGTTGTATGAGGCTTGGTCAGAGCTTCTAGTGTTTGTGGGAACTACACATTTTTCTCCAAGCAAAACAGATTTATTGCCAACTGGGGAGTAATAGTTGTAGATTTGAGATACAGAGGTGGAAAACCAAATATTCTGTGAAATAAACACTGTATAGGGCCAAGTAGCATGAGAATTGTATTACCACAGAACGATTGGTGTTTAGTTCTGGCTTCTGTCGCATATAAACAAGTTAACCTATTGGAAAAGAGATTATACTGTATACAGTGTATGCAGTAATGTTTAAGATGTTGATTTCTTGATAGACAAAAACGTCAAATTGTGAAAACTTTGAAATCTTAATAGTGAATTGTTTTGGGGTCATCTTATTTTACCAATACAAAATAAATTGTAATAAATGTGATATTCATCTTAATTGTATTTTAAACCTTCTAAATCCTTTTAGAACTCTGCCAATATACTCCAAATTTTTGATCAGAAATACACACAATTATTATTTTAAATACAATAGAACTCTTCCTATTTTGACCACTCACAGCAGTTTGCCACAGGTGGGGCAGTTCAATGCATCAGCATAACCATATAAAAAGGGCCATGTTTGTTTTGGCTGTCCTTCTGAAGTTATTTATATCAATATCAAAGACCTCCTGGAGTGCTAACCCTGAACTAGATGTAGCAACTTTTTTCAGTTGCTTTTCTCCAACAGACCGGATGTGGCTTAGAGGGTGCAGACACAATGAGAATAAAATACACTCTAAACTGATATAAAATCGTATCCAAAAACAACAGTAACCAAGCCATATTTTTGGACTACATGTACAAGTTCAATAGACATGACAAAAATGTATTGTCGGCTAACCAAAACTTCCCCCATTTGTCAGTCCTCCTGACTCTAGGGAGGTCAGGAAGGCAGCTGTGATTTGATGGGAACACCCCACCCATTTATTGGATCAATTACGTCATGTTTATTGATACCATTTGTCTGCAACCATCAGAGCTTCACTACCATTGCATTGGCTGACAAGAATAATTGACCAACCTCCCTCCCAGGTTCCTTTACACTAGTGTGTAAAGGAGATTTTAGTCACTTGTCTAACACTTTCCCTAGATTTATTTCTTCTTTGAAGACATTCATGTCAATGTTAAAGACCTCCCAATGCTGTGCCCACTGTGCTAGCTTTGACACCAATGCCCCTGTCTGTAGCTAACGTGCATAGCCTTTTAGGTCTAATTCATGGCTCAGAATTTTTCATTATTATATTAAAAGGGTAACGTAGGCCTATATGATTTTAAAAAAACGACACCACATCTAGATTCCTTACTAAAGTAACTAACGTTTTTCTCCTGATTACGCACACTATTTAAAAATAAGGAGGGTAATCTGTGTCAAAGACCACTAGTGTTGGGCTCGAAACAACAGAATGGCACTGCTCTTTCAACCCTGCTGTCTGGAATGTTAGTTTCTCCGTAAACACCAGCGTAGGGCCAGTAAACATCTTTTCTCTGCGTCAACAGCCTTTATTCCGCTTCAGGCCCAGACTGATAATAGTTTAGGTATATCAGATAATGTTGAAGTTAATAGTTCTTCACGCATTTTAAATTAGCCTTTCACAGTCACAGTCTGGGTGGAGCGCCAATCCAATTAGCCATGCAAATGGTATTAGGTGTCTCCACGGCTAGCAGTCTGATGTCAAGAGTTAATCAATAAACATGGTGTGATAAGATAATTGGTTAACTTCCCCTAATACACACACACACACACACACACACACACACACACACCTCAAACAATGTAATTGTTTGCGGCACCTGAACCAATCCACCCCCTTTTCCAAGCTCACGCAGACAAACAGGCGCTCACTGACCAGCCATTGGGCAGAATCCAAATCGCTGCTCCCCATCGTAGTTGGTCGTTGTGCCGCACCACTTCATGCCATCTCGTCGGCCGTCCGCGGTGCAGTCGGTGTAGTTGCGCCCAGTGTAGAGGAAGGGGAACTGGCACAAAGCACCATTGGAGTTACCACCTCGCGTCACTACCATCACTGTTAAAGAACAAAAAGGTTTCACAATACTTTGTCATTCACGATTAGCTACTGCCAGCTATTAGCTAGCAGCATTGCTTATAATATGAAGAGCAAAAAATCCCAGAAACCAAATTTAAATGAAAATTTTTCTTTTCACATTTCCATAGAATATCCATATTATTTTTTTCACCCATTCATCACCTAGTCTAGTGCCACATATGGCCTGCTCACCATTCTTTTCTGTACAGAAGGAGTGCTTCTGATCTGTCTCATAGTTGGAGGAGGTGGAGCACCAGAGCTGTCCGTCGCTGCGACCGTCAGAGGTACAGGAGTGGTAGGTTTTCCCCTTGTAGACGAAGGGGAAGATGCATGGCTGGCCTCCGGAGTTCCCACCATACACTGGAGCTGGTCCCTCTGCACAGCGAATCACACACAAGCATAAATAAAGACATCGGTAGAGTGATATTGGGTCAAATCTAACAAGACTGGAAAAGCAATACAGAGAAACTCTGTATTGAGAACTCTGAGAACTCTGTATTGAGAAACCCCCCCCTCCCCAGCATTTCTCAGGCTAGGTCCATGATATGTGCACCAGTATCTGTTGGACGCGCCAACAGAACTGCATCCCTCACCCCATTCCTCGCAGCTAATTCCGTTGCCCAAACAAGTACAGATCATCTGCTTGGTTCCCTGGTTCTTGAGCCAGCGCTGGCCAATGAAGTAGGTCATTCCTGCATCCGAGCGGCAGGCACCTTCCTGGGGAAGCTCTGGCACAGTGACCCCAGGATGGATGTTGGCCACCAAACGAGCGCCAGTACCTGAAATATACACATGGGAACCAGGTCAGAACAGAATAATAGTTTACTTGTAATAAAAGTCTTGTAGATGAAACCGTGAAACTGTGTTTCTGCAACAGAAAACATTATTATAATTGCTGTGTTTTGCTGAGATTAGCTTGTAATTAAACAGTTGTTCTAAACTTTGAAGTCATTTCAGAAATGGTGACAAATGATCAAAGCATTTTGAATCACCAAATAATTATACATACCATTGAACCACCAGCACTCCTGTTATATTGTCTATTTATTAAAGTTTGTCTATTACAAATAAAGTTACATATTACACAAAAGTTTACCTAGATTTAATTCATGTTATGAGGAACCTGCACCTGGTTAGTAAGGATTGAATTGAATTCTATATTCGTAATTGCCGACAAAAGTAAATCCTCCTCCTACGGACGCAGCAATCCGACATGGCTCTCTCGGACACACAAGAATCATTTCTGGCATGTCTCCCACTCGCTCTGCTTTTCCCAGTCCCTCTGCTTTTCCCACCCTCCTATTCCCCATCCCCCTGTCCAGGTTCAAGATGAAAGTCAGGTCTCTCTCACTTCATCAATTTATCTCTCCTTCCCTCCCTACTGGACTGTATGCCCGTCTGAAGCCTGATGTATGTTTCAGATTAGAAAAGGGAAGTCTCACCCAGTCCAGTGGTGTGCAGGGACGTGTGTCTCTCACACTTCCACTCCCCCCTGCCGTTCCCCGTGCACATGCACTGGAGCAGGTGGCCCCTGTCGTCGGTCTTGGTCCACGTGTCTCCAATGCGATAGGACAGCAGCATGTCCTGGTCGTTACAGCGATCTAGAAGAGCGCAGAGCGAGATAGGTTGGTTACAGAAAGAGACAAAGAGTGTGCGTGGGACTTTGTGTGAGAGATTGTGTACACGTGACTTTGTTCGAAGTCTGTTAAAAGACACTTGACTGATGTTCTCGATTAGCAGAGGCACGGGCCACCCTGAAGCCCTGCGTGTGACAGAAAGTCAGCAGGAAGTGATAGTCCTTCTTATTTGTCACACAGGAGACCGGGGGAATGTTGAGGAAATAAATAAAGACTCTAATTGCAAACACAACTGCTAGGCCTTTCCAACACAGCTTGTAAAAATCTAAATGCACACTACAGTTTTTCCATAATCCTGCCAGTAAGACGGTGTGTGCGTGTGTGTTGTGTAACTAGTACCAATTGGAAAAAACAATTCAGCCTCTGTGTGTAAAGACTACATACCGGCATACAGAGACTACAATATGCCAGTGGCAACTCAATGTCAAATAACTTCTTCTGTGTTGTAATGTTTTGTCTCTTTTCAAATTTGATTTGTAATACCAACAGCAAGTGCACACCGGAATAACCAGCAGAAAATAATGGGAAATATAACAAGAGAAGCTTGGAATGGGGGAAACACAGAGGAATAGATATGGAAGTATAAATGGGTAAAGATACGGGCAGAAATAACGGACGCCTTACTCCTTGAGGTACAGGTGATACGGCCACTTCCTTCTCCCAAGCAGGTGCAGTCCACCATCATCCAGCCTTGGTACGGTCTCTCCCAAGTCTCCCCAACAACGTAGGATGTTCCCACGGAGTTGTCATAGCAACGCTCAGCTGCGGGGAACAGTCAATCGGTTATCGGTCAGTTTCTCCATTAACACAGCACAGTACTGGTCAATGCCTGTTTACAGAGAGCTAAAGTAAACTGGAATATTAGTGGAATGTTTCTCTGCAGTAGCCACACAAAGAGCTTAGTAGGAGTAATGTATGCGTCTCATTCGGATGAAGGCCGAAAAATGGAATGTTGTGGGCAAGTAAGCAGCCAATGGCGCTCACCGACAGGTTTGCAGGTCCACTCTCCCTTGCCGTTCCCCAGACAGACGCACTCCAGTATGTAGTCTCCCGTCTCATGGGGTCTCCTCCAAGTGTCACCGATCTTGTAAGATGCCCCGCCCTCATGACAGCGATCTGGTGGGAACACAGGGCAGAAGGAAACAACTAAATGAACGGGCGGTAGGAGAGGAGTTGTGTGTCTGTGTGGAGAGAGAGACACATTTCTCCCATTATCTAACCACCCAGCTAGCTGCTAACAGCTGCAAAGCACCGGGTGTTAATCAGCTTCAGAAATTAGCCAGTCTAGTTCAACTCATTTATTCACTGAGAAGTATCTGGGGGGGGGGGACGAATAGGATGCATTCTCCTTCACAGATACACATTCTGAATGACTTATGGCCTACGGTCAATCTAGCTTGAACATGTTCCCGCTTACAAGAAATGGAGGAAAAATCGATTCTGAAAAATGTACCTCATAAGAATAGACACATACTGTATGGGCACACAGACATAAACAACCACACACACGCAACACACACACACACGCACACGCTACTTACTAGCAGTGGTGCAGCTGATTTTGCCCTTCCCAGAGCCAATGCAGGTGCAGTCCCAGATCATGCCGTCTTTAGGCCTTTCGTACGTCTCTCCGACAGTGTAGTACTGCTGACTGATCTTATCATAGCACCTCTCCTCTGCTATGCCGGAAAAAGACCAAGATGAATGGGTAAATAACAGAGTGGTGATAGGAATGGTGAAGAGGATGGGCACTGAAGAACGTTTTGACCAGTGACCTCCAAATTTAGCCAAGATAACATACCAGCAGAAAACAAATATACAACATAAACAACATTGAAAGATGTATGTACATTTGATTAAAGATAATATATCAAATTTAGAATTAAATTTAAAAATATGTTTAAATATATAACAAATGTATGTCCGTCTTGGAAGCACGACCCTCTAAAAGCATCTTGCAACACCTCCTGACCATGGATGTGGCCATGACCCCACTGATAGGGTTACGCACAGTGAAATAGTACCAAGATGAGAAAAGGGAGACATATGCAATATGAAGAAAGTATGGTGAGCAAAATACACAATCCGCAACAACACATTCATAAAACCCAAAAGACGGCGAAAAACGTATCCGAAGTGAAAGACTAACCTTCTGGCTTTGTTTTACACCCGATGCCAGCGATTCCATTGCAGGTACAGATCAGAGTGTTGCCAAGATACGAACGTTCCCACTGGCCGTTAATGTCATAAAATTGACCGTTCTCTATACAACCATCTACAAGAGAGAACAACAGAAAAAAAAGGATGCGAAGTAATTTCATGTAAAACTTTTTCATAAGTTTGAGAAAAATGTAGCCTCATGCTAAAGAGCATATGGGAGGCGTAGCTCCATCTCCCTATGTCTGGTGAGTGGTGGTGGTGGTGGTGGGGGGGGGGGTGTCGAAATTCACACATTCAGTTTTACTGCTTCATTTCATTGCTGCTCCAAAGTCTGAGGTCCTTTGGCAGTTTATGTTTGATAGAAGAACATCGATAATACAACCCTTTGAGACCCCCCCCCAAAAAAAAAAAACTTGAGAGAACTTATAAATTAAGTTATAAAGTGGGTTTTACTAGAAATAACCTTTCTTGGGGACTAAGACCTGTCTGGGAACTGCAATGATGTGCCCGCTTGACTTCAAAAGGTTTACTCCAAGGACCGTCATAGATCATTTGAGCACCACGTCTCTTATTTATCTCGGTCGCTCCTCTCAAGCATGATCTAGCGTCATTTTGACTTAAATCAGAACCAGAAAAAAATCCCACAATTATTTTCTTACATGGGCTAGGAGTCTGAGAGAGTCAAATATTTATAAATACAACATCCACTGCTTTGATAATAGGGTAGATTAAACAGAAAGTAAACCTGTTAATTTGTCTTTGAGTAAATTAAAATGAGCCAAAGGAAAACAGAACCAATATAATTCTGACATTTATGATTTATGATCGACTCAACACTTGGAGTTGACATCATCCAAAGGCCAAACAGAATGGCTAAAAGCAACTGGAAGAAAAGTTACCTTGAGAGACCGAGGATACTTGATGCTGCTGCGCCTGTCGCCGAGTCTTGCTTGTCGCTTTCGGCATGCAGTTAACCGCACTCCCGATACAAAGCACCACCAGCACCCTAGTTAAAGGACTGCCGGACATTTTCACAGCTGGGAGCACACGCTTCTACAAAATAGAGGCGTTTTACGGTAGCCTAGATGACCCTGCAACCTAAATTCATCCACGTTTCTTTTACCAAACCGGGGAGTGGTCGGTCCCTGCGTTATTTAATTTAATGGCCCGCACCAAATTTTTGCGAACGTCTCTCCCCTGCAGTCTCCGACCCCCGTGTGTGTGTGTGCGAGACGCTCCCTGCAGGTTACCAATCTGGGGGAGTGATTCATCTGGGCATGGCTTAGTTTCTGGTGGAGGAGGGAGGTCCAACAAAGGAAGACACTTCGCTAGCCTTTCCGACTCAACCATCCTACATTTCACTGCAAGACCTACTTTTACAGTGGTTAACTGGTTCTCGAGCTTTTCATAATGTCATTCATAACTGCCTGCTATAGTTTTTACCACGGGTCTGTTTGCACAATACGTTGGGATCGTTGGTAAAAAAGATATGGTCAACATATTGCCTTCTTTCAGAGTAACATTTACTCATTGTCTACGGTGTAGGCCAACCTGTTGGCAACAACTAAAAAATGAAGCAAGTAGGTCTACCTAAAAGTCAGTAGGATGCTGTGAAGGCCAGCGAACAAATTCCTCCCACCCATTTCTGCAGGCTAGAGAACATTTAGACTATTATAAGAACTACGGGTTCCTCAGCTGGTTAGGGTATGGCTGTCACCAGGGTCCCTTACAACGTTTCATGTAGCCTATAGTATTCAGAAATAAAATATTTGCATATAATTAGTGCTAGGCAGGATATGGCAGCGTACTTTTACAAAGTTGAGCATGGACCTGCAGGAATTAGGTCACATTGACTAAGTGCCTGGAAAGTCTCCAGTAGAGTAACGTTTCAGTGTCTGGAAAGCATTTACGTCCACGGCCCTTCTGTGATTCTCTAGTGATAGCAGTGCATGGTGGAGTTTTTTAAAATCGGTTTAAGTCGGTTGGCGCTTATATTTCCAAGTTGTAATCACATTGTAAGGTCATACGGCTACTACATAAAAATACAGCTGTAATGATGGCAGCTTGGCAAAAATGAGGAACAGATCAATGTGGGTGTGATTGTTTCCTCTGCGTTGTCATGCGATAAAACAGATCAATCTTCTGTCAGCTGTAGATTAAGTCAATCAAGTTGCGGTGGGCAAGGATGAAATCCCGTCAACCTCTGGATCTTTTCACTAATCTCAATTTATTGAGCAGACCTAATATGGGGGTCTTTCGGACCATGCCATAAAATATGTTAGCTGTTTTAACAGTCTATGAATTTGGATGTCCTTCTTTAGATCAAGAGAGTATCAACAGCATTCCTTATCACGGTCACATGTCAATACCTTTGACATTGATGGGCAACATTATCTGGCAAACCAGACTATAAAACCTGAACTGCGTATCTTATGTGTAGTTAAGATTTAACACATGAAAAGGCTTTCAATAATCGTGAATCATCACTGTATTACCTCAATCTGTTAAATAAAATAGATATTTATTTATATGAAAAAACTTTGATGTAAATAGTGACACACATTTCAGGTTGTAAATAAAATCCTATAATAAATTTTAAGCAGGAAATTACAGATGGTTCAAACAAACCTTGTCTAAGAACTTAGAAAAGACACGGGCAACATCTGTTGCTGGGTAGCAGAAGGCTAAACCACCAACACAACCACACATGTTCCCATTTACAGGCCAAGCTTATAGCTGAAATGTTATCTGCTTGTCTATCTGTCTGCAAATAGAACACATCTGATAGCCAGTTATCCTCCCTTTGGGGTCAAGTGCTCTCTTGACAACGTTTTTTTCTTGACCTGTTTTCTCTCCCTCTTTCTCTCTCGCTTCATTTTTCTTTCTGCACATTGACCTATCTATGAACATGTTTGCTGGATGGTGATGTCATGTGGGGTAAAGCGGTTAAAAGGTTAACAACCGTTTTAAGTCGTGGAGGCAGGCTGTATTAGCTGTCGTGGTACTGACCATCTCTTAATGTGCCCTTGAAAGTAGAGCATGTGGCAACAGGAATTCAAGAGAGATGTATTACACAATACAATAATAATTGAGCTACACCACTGGGGAGAAAACAGCAACACACTTCATTTCATCATTATGAAATGGTGATATAATCATAGAAGCATCAATCTTAGGCTGTCAGATTGTTTTATGCTAAGGAAAAATTTAACTATTCCCTAAAGAATAACAAACTGTGGCCAAACTCTCTGCAGATACACTGTAACAATTCCATTCAGCAGTGCGTGATTCTATTAGGATTAAGAATGATTTCTATATTTAAGAACAGATTGTCATAGACATATTGCGTCTGTCAGAGCATAATTTACTTTATTTTGATTGAAGCTAACTGTTTTATATTCAGACTTCAGTTTTTAATCTTCAATGAAAATATCTCTCTGTGTGTTAAGCTCCTAACCCACTTCTATTACATTGCAGTGAGAATGAAATAGGACGCTCCATTATGGTTTTGCAAATGAACTACCCACTGTGGTTTAAAGGACACAGACAACCATTCCTGTGGCTATATGGACTGGTTTAAATGGTCATTTGTCATTACAAATGAATCATGTAGTTTGGTAACAGTTACCAATCAGATTTCCAGTAAAAGGTTGGGAATATTGTTGATAAAAACATCAGTAAACAAATAAAACATGCAGTATAATACATCTTCTTTGTTAAACTCTAAAGCAGAGAATGACAGGAAATATGAGATACATTGGGTAAAATGCCAATTCATGTTATGCACCGCTGACATTTGCACTTTTGGTTCTGGACATTTTTTTCTGCGCCTTCGCCTGCGTGAAAACACTGCTGTACGATGATTGGTTTGGATCTTGGCCAATTACAGAAGATGATTGGTTCTCTAATCTATCAAGACCTCTCCATTCAGGAGAGGTCCAAACCAACCAGACCGCTGTTTTAGGCCAACTGTAGGCGTGATATATTTTGGGGTTTAAAAAACACAATATATGTTTACACAAATTATTCCAGTGGCTGTAAGATGAATCAACAAAAACCTTCTGCGACTCACAATGCCATAAAACAATGTTAATCAACATAGCAACAATCATCTGAGGAAACCACCATGATCCACTATATGGTTTCCTTTCCATCTTAATAGTTCTGTGGTAGGAGGTCACAGCTGTGATTCCGTGCAGTGGATGCGTGGAGGTGGTTGGAAGCCATGTTGTTCTCACACCCTCTGCATTTTTGTGTTTGCTGCAAGTCTCCAAGGTATAAAACTGTTTAAGATGTCATAGACGTCACTTCAACAGAATGTGGAACCAATGACACAGCAAACTTGTTTCCATGGCTTCAGTTTCTAATCTCAAGCATCTACTTATAGACAACAATCCAGTAAAACATGAGAAGGAAAACATAATACAATATAAGGTATGATATCTTTAGTGCTTATGACAAGAGTATTGGGGAAAATACAGCTGAACAGTACTTGAGAGCCATGAACTGTATGCATTGAGCTGTTTACCTTAAAAAAAAGAATATAAACTACATGGTCAGCAGTCTTTGTACTGAAATCAATGATTTGAGTCAGCCTAGTGATTCACAAATTTTAATATTTGTGGACATAGGCAAGTCTTTAACAAAACAATGAACAACAGAGCTACATCGTTATTAATAGACAGAACCTAAAAGGTCTGTGGATACTTAATTTGATTGTAAAAAATGCGTTTTGAGGACTTTGCTTTAATAAATGTACAAATTATGAATGTTCAAAGTAAAATAACATGCCCAGTGGCACGGTGACAGTTGCAAACCAGTTACGAACTGCCCAATAATGTACCAGACGTATTCTCCCCCCAGACAAGTGTGGAGTCTATAGCCCTAATCACTCCACACAATGACCTCATCTCCCTGGAGGAGAAGGAAGGAGGACGACAAGAGGAGCTGGAGGCCAAGAAAATAGCAAGGAATGGGGGGGGGGGCTGAAGGGGGCAAAAGGGAGTCGACCGAAATCCAAGACAGTGGAAAAGTATAGGAGCAGGGAGAAAGCCTCAACCCAAATGTTTGATAAGACTTGAAGGTAGTTTTGGACGATGGGGGGTGGGAATGGACAAATACAGTTGACAGAACAGTGACATTTCCAGATTTGGAAGACAGTCAGAGAAAGGGGGAGTTGAATGGCAAGCTGTGAGCTCTTTCTCATGACCATTATTCAGATTGTATTGTGTAATGTCAACTCCTGCAATCTCAACTGTACCTCTTCCACCTCCTCAACCTAAAACCCAAACAACTGTGTTCTGCATTCGTAGGCTATCTCTCCCCCGCACCCCTTCGTCTGCTGAAATACTAATTAGGCATACTTTATTTTAACGGTCTTTTCCACGTTGTGCAATAAAACACCACATTGCAACAATTCTATTGTATTCTGTTTTGTTAGCTTCCCCATTTTTTGTTCATATTTTCCCCATTTCAATATTATATTCCTCTTTTCTCCTTCATCTCTAATTTTCTTTACTACTACTACTACCTAACTACTTTCTTCTTGGTACCTCTCTCTGCATCCCAGAGACTGTAACTGTATTGTGTTAGCAGAGAATCTTGGCAAGTCACTGCAACTGTTCTGCTCATCACAGCTGAAAGTCATTGCCAGGTTTTCTTCATTCTTAAGGGAACAAAGAAAATCGGTGGAGGGATGTGTTATTGCGTAAAAGGGAATATTTGTGTCAAGTACTATAAAATACTTCAACAAAGATACCATCATACTTAAATATTACAGTGTAAAGAATATTGGCCTTATGCATGAACAATGGTATGCACTATAGCACAACAGGTAAGTGATCGAGGCATTCATTCCAACAGTATTTTCTTTTCAATATTTAGATTTAGATTTAATGTAGTTTTGTTAGCCTTGCCAATTCTCTGTCCCTCTGTTTAGCCAATGTATAGCAAATGTCCACTACCTCAAAATTTAAGATTTGCGTTATACTTAATGTTGAATTATATAATATAACATTGAATTAATTATCTACATTATTTGCCACTGGGTCTTATGGTATTTTGACTTTAATGCCATCTCTGACTAGACCAATAATCATTAAGTCTGTAGTTCTGCTAAAGAAAACATTCTCATAATATTCAGACAGCCTCCACAGTATGTGTATTTTTACTACTGTTTTGGGGCCACTATTTTAGCTGCTGTGCATTTTCCCCTAACATTCCCCTACGTTTGTGTGTTTTCCATGTCTTAATTGTAATCTACATGTAGACACAAACATACAAACAATTATTATTATTTAAAATTATTTAATTAAGAATGAATTGAGCCCTACAGAATATCAAGCCAAATCCGCATACATTGTGAATGTTTATGGGACATCGTTGAAACATTAATGTTCATTTTAATAATAACAAATTAATAAGATGCAGTTTTTGGCATGAGAAGACCCCCCTCCCCATATTCAGTAACCAGTGTTTGATTATACATCCTACAACAAAAAGGCCGTAGTGGAGTAATTTGCTTATCCAGACTTCAATCCAATTCCCCATCTTCTGCCTGGTTACATAGTCTCAGCTTCCCGTTTGATTATTCCTTAATTCATCATCCATTTCTTTCCCCCTCTCACATACAAAGACTCTCTTTGTCTTCACCCTTCATTCTCCCCAGGCTTTCTATCCACTTTTGTCGTGTCATCTCATCCCTCCATCTTGCCCTCGTTCCCCAGTAAATAAACAGAGAGATGATGTCGACGCTGCAACATTTGGTTTATCTCTTGGTGACAGAGCATAATGCACTGGCCTGTCGACCCCCCGAGGATCCCGGGCCGGATGAAGGATGTTAGTGCAGTCACATAGTGGGGGTTGAGTGGTGTTTGTGTGTGTGTTACGAAAACCCACAGACACATAGATATTGTCGAGCTGTGGGATTGAATGTCTCCTAACAGGAACTGAAAGCAACTCCACCCGGATTATTCGCCGTCCCAACTGCCAGGGCCTGTTGAACAGTCTAAAGAACAGCGTGTAAATTCATGACTGGACCCATTGTAAAACCTCCTCCTGAGATCTGTTACAAACTCAACACAAAAATTAAACCAAGCATGATCAAGCATGTTTTGTGACTCAAGTTTAATACTGTATGTCCTTCACTGATTGGATAGTACGAACCAATTAGGATTTTAGGAGAACTTCCGGAACGTCAGAAAAGTGGAAGTAGAGACAGCCTGGGACTGACTGGAGAAATAATAATTTTCTACAGATTCTTTACAGTTATTGAGGTAAATATACACATGTACTCTGTAGGGATCCATTCTATGTTGCCAGACACATATAATAATATTATGCAAAAATATTGTCCTATGTTTCCGATGTTTCCAGTGCCCAATAGGATTCCATTGTGTAGTGATTTTGCGTCAACATTTTTTGTGTTTTAACTCAATACAGGAGAAATTTTGATCGTTACTTGTTCCTAATGAAATTTTGGATGCTCTAAGATGGAAAAATTGGGCTCAGGTTGAAAAATCCCAAAGTTTCCCTTTGAGAATATTACTAAAGTCCTTGCTGTAAAATGAATGCATTACATTTACAGAAAATAAATCTTCTCTCGGTTTACCAGAGACTAATTTTACAGCTGCAGTTGTTAGAACATGTTGACAGTTTTTAGAATTCTAAATCTGTCATCTGTCAGTTGAACTTTAAGGAACAGAAGACAAGTCGTTACCATTGAGAACGCTTCGCTTTGAGGACTTTTCTCACACTTTATGATGCTTTTTTAAAATTTGGCTTGGTTAGAAGACCACACATCATTTTCTGCAAATAAAAACAAGTCAGGATGGAAAAAGTTAATATACAGTTTTCCACTTCTCTCAGGCCATTGTAATAAAAAGTATAATAGTTTAATTTTGACCCACAGAATGTGTAGCAGACTGCAAAATGTTATTCGCAGTTGAATGTGGTAGTTTTACAGAAGAGGAACATGAAGTCCAGATAATGACCGGTGTGTCCACGCTGACCTATATCTGACCTGAAAATACTTAGCATAGCTTTATTTGCATAAAGGTCAAATAGAAGCCAACACACTTGCAAACCTTGCCATACAAACTGGATGACAATCCTGGACAATCCTGGAAACAACGCAGCTTTAATGAGTGGTGTACATTATTTGCATTCACGCATTTATGTAAAAATTGACATTTACAAAAAGGGCGACACTCTGAAACGACTGAATATACTGTGAAGTGAAGGGTCTTTTCTTTCTCATTTTTGGTGAAATTCTGTCTACATTGTAAAAAACAATGTCTGATTTGTCCTCCGCAAACTCATGAACATCAAAACTAAATGAAAAGAAAAGGGAACGTTTCATTTTTTGTTTGCAATATTTGGACTACACAAAAGAGCTCCAGTAGGGAGGCATGGCTAATCTATTTAAACCAATGAAGCCTGAAATGTGAAAACAGACTCGACGCATCAATGTCCAGTACATAACCACGTGTTCGCGCTGGACTGCCTGGTTTTTCTACATGTGTAAGACTACAGTTAGGGATACTGGGTGGGTCGACGATGGGTTCGGGGTATCTGTGGTTACCCAATTACTGACTGTGGGAACTCTACAGATTTCGTTGTGGCATCAAGGTCAAAGAACAAGGAAAAGAGAGAGAGCGAGAGAGAGAGAGAGGAGGAAGTGAAGAATGAAAGAGAAAAAATAAGAATTGCAATAAGAACCTAGTGAGATTGAGAAAGAAATGGAAAACAAGCTTCATCATCATCATCATCATCATGGTCAGCATGATGTGTGTGGGCAGTTGGCTGAATCACTACAGTGTGCTAGACAAGCAGTTACGAAGAAGAGAGGGTGCATGGAAAACATCAAGCACTGGAAGAAGCATAGTCACCAACTATCTAGTCATAGAGAGTCACTTTCAAATTAAAAGGAATATAGTCCATAACTACAGATTCCGGTGTGGTTGTGCCTGGGCCTGTGTGTGTGTCTGTGTGTGTGTGTGTGTGTCTGTGTGTGTGTGTGTGTCTTTTAGCAGTATGAGCTGCGCTGGGTACTGGAAGCGTAGGGTTGAGGAATATATATCCTCTTCTCTCACACTGGGTTTTTCCATTCCTGAGCCACAACCTAAACTGGAATAAAACATTCACCAAAACCGCTTCAAGAGGACATGAGATTTGCAGGAAACTGCAACACCTTATTCTTTGTGTTTGTTTGGTTCCTGCCATGGAAATTACGAGATTATTTGTTTACATTTACAGTATGGATGAGTTACAGGATTATTTAAAGATTATTATTTCAATTCTGGAATTCTGGATTGTATCTATTATTGAACTGTATCTAAGAGTATTTTCATTATTGTTAAGTTAAAATGTTTGGTTTTGCTCAAAAACTAGAAAAAACTTGGTTAAGAAGCTGAGTTTTGCATTAAAGGAACACTATCTGAGCATCCTCAGAACCTGTGCATTCTGTATGAGTGGGTGCCGGGAGAGCCAAAGTTGCCAACAGAAAACATTCTGGTAACACTGGTTTCATCCACATATGAATATGGAAGAACAGTTTGACATGGACAAAGTGAAGAAACCAGGTAAGTCATGGTCCACACATAAGTCCATGTCCCCATGGACCTTTTGACTAGGACATAGGGGGCATCTCTAAAGGACATCTAGGAAGTATTTACAATGTGGAGTGAAGCTCTTATCAGCAGAGCAGACATGCATGGCCCACCCCAGGCCTGCTGTTCCACAATCGCTTCCTTTTAGATAGTATGATAGCATCGTCACACTGTGAACTGGTGACTTCCAGGGCTGGGATTCAGGCCAAATGAGACATCAGGTTAAAAAACAAGAAACAAAATACAGATATTCTTTGATAAAGACGCAAAACTGACATGGTGTGTTTTTGAGTGCAATCACTCCCAATAGAACATTCTTAGTAGGAAAAATGATAATTAGTCAATTAGAAAAATAATTTTTTTACAAATAGTTTTTTTCCTTAAATGGAAACCATTTTTTAAGTTTACGGGCCTAGAATAAAGGTTACCATGACAACCTGCATTTTGTGTGTTAAGTCATAGCCTACAGTAAGTGAGTCAGTCAGGTCGGAGTGGAAACCAGTAAGTGGAAACAGACTGGGAAATGCTCACACACACACTCACACACACACACACAAGCGCACACACGCGCTCACACACATCAGGCTGGTACTATGGCCACTGCAGTAGCCTTGAAAAGACATCAGCTGAGTTATGAGAGTGAGCAAAAGTGGGATGAGAATGAGGAGAGAGAGAGAGAGAGAGAGAGAGAGAGAGAGAGAGAGAGACAGGACTTGAGCTCGCTGACATTATCCTGAATGTGTGTTCAAATGCCTATCTACCTTGCTCAAGGATTCTTACAGGTTGTGCAGGCCTATGTCAGGGAGGGAACCCAGGACACTTTGGCTGGGAGTCGAACACTCAGACCACTAGACTATCCTGACAAAGAGAAAGGAGAATACCAGTGGTCGATCCCCTATTGTGTTTGGAAAGCAACAAAAACTTATTTTGTTTGATCACATGAAGGTCACAATAAGTTCTCACTGAACTGAAGGAATTATGTGTGTGTGTGTGTGTGTGTGTGTGTGTGTGTGTGTGTGTGTGTGTGTGTGTGTGAGTGTGTCCGGGTCTGAGACAGGGATCAAGAGATACCATTGTGTTCTTTCATGCCTTTAGCTGAGCTGCTTTATTAGAGAGTGTCTTATCGGTTGCTACCTGTCCAGTGAAGCGGGACAGATAAATCAGGTCAGCTCTTTTGATGTGGTGCAGCGACCTGCCCCTGTATATCTGCTTCGCCATCAGGACAGAGGGGCCCCTGTTTTAACTAGTGCAGACCGCCCTCTCTCCGAAAACCTTTTATTCATTTTTCAGCTATGGTGACGACAGACAAGAATATAGAGAAATGCCACAGCGACAAACCACCTGATTTGGAATATCACTTCTGTTCCTTGAGAATAATAGCATTGAGTGTACACAGTACACTCATATAAATGTCATATAGATTACACGAAAAGACGATATAATGTGTGGGACGAATACATATAGAGAGTAAAAGAGAATGGGACATTGTACACATATCACAGTGTGGCTTTATTAGTCAGTAGTATTATTACTGTAAGTAGCCTAATCTAAATATTATCTTCAGGGTAGCTAGCCAAAAAAACAAGAGCCCCGTGGGTTACCGCTGACAGGGTAGTGTGGATAGTACCCAACAAAAACCCAATAACACAGGAACTCACAGTTCCAAACAAATGGAAGTTTTAATAATCAAAAACACAAAGATGACAAAAACAAACACTGAGCCAACAAGGCCTAACTAAAACACTTGCAGGAGTGCCGCATGAAAACAAAACTAACCAACACCAAGTAAGCTGGGGCGAAAATTGGGCACAATAATGATAGTCCAGGAGAGTTCCAAAGGCCAACAACTGTGAAACACTGGGCTTAATCAGCCAGGGAGAGTCTGGTGATTGGTTGATTGGTGATGTGGGTTAAATGTGTGACTGCCGTGATGTATGTGTGAGCTTGAGTTTACCAGTGGTAACATCAACACCACTGCAATAACACAAGGTGAGTGAGCTGCTTAACTTATTAAAGCTACGGGTTTCCTAGACTGTAGTACTGATTGGTTTAAGGGCTAAGGTTAAAAAATTGTAAAACATTATATTATTTTATATTACGTTTAATATCAACCCATGCAAGTTGCAAATTTTGCATTCATACATAGAACATAGAACACCTATTATGTGCCAATGTTTTATTTAAGACTTTCTGTGTCTTGCTTAGAGACCTAGGCCCTACTTGAAGTTTTGTTTTAAAGCAGAGCAGACATCTTTGGTTCCGCAAGCCCAAACTTGTAGTCCAATTCCAGCTTTGTAGTGAAACGGCCAAATAGTGTTTTTTTGAGGGTGCTAATTCTCTTTAGGCCAATAAATCAAGAATAAAGGTAATTGTTTTAAAAGGAAATGCTTAAACCAGCCAGCCCTGTATTTATGTACAGAATGTATTCTAACCCTAGCTTTAAAGTCGAAAAAGTTAGTCCCTCCTGTGACCACAAAGTAAAAGAAAGGCCACAGTTCCTTTGCTGTGCAACAGTCCTTGTATGGTATTATATATGACTCATAACTAAATTACTAAGTTACATTCTCTCTCTTTCCGTCGCCCTCTGATTCTCTTGTGCATTACCTGTTAGGGGTGATGAGCAGGTCAAACATGCATCCACTTCTGTCCAACCTGTGACATCACAGCCCTCAAAAACAAGGCCCAGTTATTATAGTTCCTGCCTGGTTGCTTGCAAGAGCTCGTGGCTAACCAGTTCAACTGTTGACAAATGTACTGATTATAAGTCGCTTTGGATGAAAGCGTCTGTTAAATGCTGTAAACGTAAATGCCTTTAAGAGGTTTTTAGGAGAAGAAAGGAATATTAGGAATTGATGATGGAATAATTCCTTATTTGTTACATGTCACACATCTTTGTGACCACTTCTGTTTCCATTTAAAGGTTTAAATGGTTTCTCTACCCCTTCCCATACATCATACCTCCACACTTTCACAGTTGTGTTTTAAAATACAAATAGGGACAACAGACAAATGACACATTATTTAGTAGTTTAGATTATTTGCTATGTCCCACTAGTATAGCTTTTATATATGTATAAACCTAGTCCTGTCAATTAATGACTCGATACAATTATTTGGCTAAATAATTTATCCTTGTAAAATATGTAACCGTTAACAGAGTAGGAATGAGAAAACAATGACTCACAACTATGTCTCCACATTCAGACACACTAACCCTACCATAGATGGTCCGGGCAAGACTGCTGTTCCTATCCGTGTGTTGTTTGCTCTTTACTTACTACTTATTACTACTATTACTTTATTGTTTATTAGCAGTTATTTGTTTATTAACATATAAACTATTTTACATATGAACCAAATAGGAGTGAAACAGCAAACCTGGTATGACTGCACACTAAAAATAGAATAAAAAAAAAACATTTCAGTGAGTGTAAAAGCAGTGCAAGTGACTCTTTTCATGCTTAAATTGGGTCCACATTTGGAGAAACCGATAAGATGTACATTATGCATGCAATGTAATAGGCAATAAAATAAAATAAACATTATTAATGAAATAGAATAAAATACATAATTAGAGCTTAAATAAACCCATAAAGGCTGAAAGGTGATTGATCACAATCAATTGTAAATACTTCAAGAACCGAGTTGAAGGTCAAATCCACTGTTACTAATGTGCCTCTGTCCATGTTCCCAGTCCTGGATCACCGAGCTGGCAGGGGACCATCAGAGACCTGGGAGTGAAAACAGATCTTCGATGGAGATTAAACAAGACAGCAAATCAACACAACACTCAACTACACAACACTACAATTGAAACCATTAGAAATAATTAACTAAAGAGTAGAAATATTGTAATTTAAAAGATTATGAAATCTTGGGATTGACCCACAGTTTGATAACCACTGCTCAAGCATCAATAACTATAATAATATAATTTTCATTATAGGAGTCATGTATCATTTTACATTTGTGCCACGCTTATGATCCGTCTATTATACATCAATTGGTAATGGTAATGAATCATTCTTTATATCACAGTTGCACATGTGTGTGTTTTTTGTGATATGTATATCTCTCCTTCTAGAGTACAAATACTGCGTGGCTCCAGAGAGGTGTGGGAACTAGGCGGAGGCTTATGGGAAAGATGGGGCCAGGCGTCATGCTGCCCTGTTGGAAGGCCAGAGGCCTAAATCATTCACGGGGCATGTACACTTAAACACACATAGACACCATTACTTAAAGCCAGTACACTTGCACAGCATTTTCAGGGGGCGGATTTTACATCCAGATACAAGGCAGTCTCAAGGCCCGGTGTCCACCCTTTCTCATGATATATGTCCTACATTTATCTTTCTGATATTTCCTCCTTTTATCTCGTACTCCTCATCTTTCTACAGTGTGTGTGTGTGTGTGTGTCTTTCCAGGCACACCCAGTTAATATAGCATGATAATGACAGGATAGGATCTGCTCCACAGAGTGTGTATCAGTTCAATTAATGCATGAGTACCATATATTTAGTATATGTGTGTGTTTCTGTCAGTAGTCTACTACAGGGAGTACATACAGTATTTGTGTCTTTTGTCTGTGTATGTGTCCATGGATGGTTGTCTTTGTGCGTGTGCCAAGAGCCATTTTGTAAATCCTTACTTCAAGTGGTGGTAGTTAGCCAATCAAGATAAACATTCAATTAGTCTTCCACGAGAGGTTGCTAGGCGGAAAACTCCTCAGAGAGCCCCCGTACATCAAAGAGACCCAGATGCTGTTCTAATTTGTCAAATTTTTCCCTCCCTCCCCCTCGCTCTCCCTCCTCTGGCTGTGCCTTCATCCACGCTTCTGTAAACAAACAAAGAGGTCATTTCCTTGACCAACATGTTGCCAGACAAACTAAGGACTGTAGAAGTCTTTTAAGCAGTAAGCTGCTAACCAAGACAGCTGCAAACGACTGTCAGATATCGTTACCTGAATTAGACAATTTCCACCCACACGTTATGTATGTTTTGTTCAACACAGCTTATATATTTTTTTGAATAACATACCGCCAGCACTCGCTCACTCTTCAATAGTCAATGCTAAAACGTAAAACATCTGTAGCTTCGCAGAGGATTGGTCCCACAGCCAGAGGAGTTGAGCTCCACAAAACTTGTAAACGCATGTAAAAAGCCATCGGTGCTTCGCTTTTAATATTCAGTTTTGAGTTGGCCCATTCAAGACCATCACAGAATAGTGTTGTTTGATGCGTCCAGATGTGTGGTGTAAGATGCAAGCACAGCTCTGCCTTTTTTCATTTGTTTGGTGAAGAGTGTGCGTAGAGTGAGAGAACATTTAGAGAAAGAGAAGGAGAGAGAGAGAGAGAGAGAGAGAGAGAGAGAGAGTGAGGTCGTGGAAACAAGCTATAACACAGTCAATCCTTAGCGAAACACACAAAACACACAAAACACACACACACACACACACACACACACACAAAGAGACAACAGAAAACATTTTTGCAGAACATAAAAATGATAGATTAGGAATATTTCAAAAACATCTTGTAACCCCCTGCCACAAAAATGTATCTCTCAACCCCTCAGGTGGGCCTGAACCCCATGTTGAGAACCACCAGCTTGCCAAGCCCCATATCTCCACAGTCACACCCAGTTTACTTCATGGAATGTTCCGGTGGTTTCACTATACACACTCATCTGCCGTCAGAGTTACGCCGAACAGAGCAAAGCTGGACAGATGTGGACAGACCTATAGAAGGAAATCATTTTCACACACACACACACACACACACACATGCAAAGGAAGAGCACAACGACCTCTAATGAGCATAATTGCCCTGACCTGTATTCATCACAGAGCGCTGCTCTCAGGAGACATTGTTTCACAATGACACACAGATGGAATGTGAGACCCTGGGAGAGTCCATTGCAACAGCGAAGACAGAAAGCATACATTTCTGTTCATCTTGGCACCGTAATGTGTCTAGTGTTGTAGTGAGCACAGATAGAGCCGGGGCCAGATGTTCTCTTCTGGCAGCCCGTGAGGAGGAAGTCGAGCAGACTCTAGCTTCTCTCCTGTATCTCTATATCAGTTCCTACTGTCTCTCCTTGCCTCTTCTCCTATTCTGCTCTTCTGATTCTGGGCTCGTTCTCTTCTTTAAACTTCACTTTCATAGTTTTCATAGTTTCATAGATAGACACCATTAATTTCTTCTTAAATGATGCGTGAAAGGAATACCACATATTTCTACATTGTTGAAACAAGAAACTTAGCTGTTTATATCAAATGCAGTATGGTCCAATACACTTTGTTCCCCATGTTAGGGATGTTTGTTATAGTTTCCTTTAGTTAAACCATGACTCAGCACACAAAGCACCTAAAAAATTGAATGAAGAAAGGAAAACAATGCTCATTAATGGTTAGAGGTTACAACTCCTTTTAAGGCAAGAACAACAGAGCAACATAGAACTTGTCACTGGTTGTGTGGTAAGTGCATGTGCAGACTAAACGAAAACACGGAAGCACAGAAATTAAAAGACACATTAATTAAGAGTAGCGATGGTGAGCTGACTCAGCAACACCCAGCTGACACACCTACACCAACCTAATTGGCCCGTTGAATGAATGAGGTTCTTTTAAACAGTCCTCCATTACTATTTTGCTTGCCAAAATCGCTTCAGAAACCCGCCACCTACCCAGCTCCACCTATTCTTTGTCTTTCAATTGTTGTACACGTCTTTCATTTTCACTAACCGTGAATATTAAGAGTTGTTTTCAGATATTAAACCAAGAACCAAGCCCCCTCTAAGCTGCTCTGTGGCTGATGGCACTAGGGGCATGGTCATCGCGTTCAGGCCCCAGTAATCAATGCATGGATGGAGTTCTCCTCCCCGCCGGCGCTGGTGATGTGGATGGACAGATGAAGCCCCACTTAAGGTTTGCCTGAATATAATCCTCCATCGCAGCTGACTCGGCCATAGAGAGCAGGTAGACTCGGTTCCGGGGTGGAGTGGCACCTGCAGCAGGTCGACGGCATAGTCCCAGGGTCTGTTCCTTTTGGAGAAGACCTCCGCGAGATCCGCATACTCCTGGGGGCTGTTGGGCTGGAGGGCGATCACAGGAACTTCCGCCCCCGCGGCTCTGCAGGCGATAAGCTTGCAGGTTTTCCTACAGCCGGATCCCCAGGTGAGGAGTGGAGCTGGAGTCAAATCGCTAGAGCCTGGTCCATAAGCTCCTCCAGTGGCAGGGTCCCACACAGACAGGCCAGCTCTAGCTGCACCTCCTTACGTAGCCCCATTTGAAAGGCGGTGCGCAGAGCCTGCTCGTTCCAACCGCTGGAGGCAGCCAAAGTCCGGAACTCCACGTCGAAGTAATGGGCAGCCCGTGATCCCTGGCGGAGGTGGTATAGTCACTCTCCCAGGTGTTGGAGTGCCCACAGGTGGTGCAGAGCTGCGCCACAAAGACTACTATGACCCAGTGCCGTAGACTACTATGACCCAGTGCCGTAGACTACTATGACCCAGTCAAGAGCCCGGCCGGTGATCAGCGACAGCATTGTACGAACCTTCTGTGCATCCTCCGCCTGGTTGGAGGAGAACAGGAGGTCGCACTGCATCAGGAATCTGTCGAGCTTCCCAGGTGAACCGTCACATTTCTCTTGCACGGCCATCCGGGCAGCGCTCACCGAACCGAGCTTCGGTCCCGCTGTTACCGGCAGAGGGGCGGCGGCCGTCATCAAGTTATTCAAGTTATCTTTTCTATCAATAAAACAAATAAGCGTACTCTATCTTTAATTACACGCGATGAGAATGCTGCCGTTGTGAGGCCCCAGAGTCTAGCAGCGGTTCATGTTGGGACAGTGAAGTGACTCACACCCAGAAAAACAAACAAACAAACAAACAAACAAACAAACGCACACGTCTCACAGTGGACCATTAGAGAGACCTAACAACAACACAGCCTGGGGTGGGGGTGGGGGGTGATGGGAGGCGGGCGGCTTTAGCGGGGGAGTGTGAAACAGACATGGGGGCGGACGTGAACATGCATGTGAGCGTCTGTGTGAGAGATACGATCACACACAAGAAGGGATGTGTTCCCGACACAGCGAGACTGTGAGCTGAGCCTGGGTGAAACTAGACTGGAGGAGGGCAGAGGTAGACGAGAAGGCAGAGAGAATGAAAGAGGGGGTTGTGTCTACTGGAGGGTGCTGAGAGATAAGAGGGGGTTTTGGGTGATGACCCTACTGGCCTCTACACACACACACACACACACACACACACACACACACAAACACACGCACTGAACACGCACACCGTTAGTATGCAGACGTCTTGTACTAGATTCTATCTCCTCTCCCATATCTCAGAATTGTTCTCAGGCATTTAGAAAAGTGTCTGAAAAGCAACAGTCCATTAAAAATTATTCTCTAAATCTCTCTCTCTCTCTCTCTCTCTCTCTCTCTCTCTCTCTCTCTCTCTCTCTCTCTCTCTCTCTCTCTCTCTCTCTCTCCCTTGTGTAGTTAGGTGTGGTATCTCTCCCCTCATTTTCAGTTTAATATTCCTTTTCCTTTTCACCAAATGCTCTCTCCCTATCATTTACCCATACCACACTGGGGCTGGACTTCTTTTGATGCATCTGCCCCAGGGAACGTGTGTGTGTGTTTCCCATAGGGGAAGGTGTGCTCTTGGTTTGGGCTCAGCGAGCTACTAAGATGATCTACTAAACCGAAATGCGAAAAAATTGAGTAAATATATAAACATGCAGTTACCACAGGGTTATGTCCCCACTTTATACTCTTGCTGTCTGAAAACAGCACATGAATCACATGCATAAGAAAGCTCTTCTGTGTGGTCTTACCCAATTTGGACCCCACCGGGGCGCTGAAAGCACATACAGGGTAATTTCTGGAAAACATCATGTGGGTGAGGTCACGAAATGTAACCTCTGACATCCTTGAGCAAGCTAGCATCACACACACACAGTAGAATGTATCGTCTTTGTTTTGCAATAGAAGGAATTGCATTACTTAAACCTAAATGAACCTTTCAAACATTCGCTCAGTATCTCACTATGGGGTGTGCTCCCATTGTGAGATACCTCACTCATGTTAACAGAGAACAGGGGTTACGTTTGTAACCTAAACTTTGCTATGGTATTATTACTAGCACGGTGTGTGTCATGCTGAACTATGGAAGGGGAAGCGGTGGTTGAATACAGTATCTAAGGATACCATCTGTGCTTTCCTAAACAGGCAGTGAATGAAGAGAGACACAGACAGAGGAGGACAAACACACACACACACACACACACACACACACACACACACACACACACACACACACATATTTCCTCTGTGTAGTCTTGGAATGGAGTTAAGCACTGGGATAATCTGTGGAGGAATTCCATAAGGCAAGAATCCAGAGATTATTCTGTGAAGAGAACAGCGGATGATGGAATTTATTGGGCTTTGGGCCTGAAATAATTTTTTTGGTTTGGATTAGTGACACATGGCAATAAAATGTTTAATGCATAAGTAAACAGTATCTCTTTCATTGACCACAGTGATATTGGACTAGTAACAGTAAGAAAATTAGGCAATTGATTGTTCTAAAAAATTCTGATTAAAACATAAGGGTTTCTGTATTGTGAGAATTGCTTGCATGGGGTGTTTTGTAGCATGATTCATGATTAATTATAATAATCTTTAAGACTCGTGAATCGTGAAGACTACATTTCCCAAATAGCCCTATTGCCTCATCGCAAAGAGTTACCCCGACTCTCTGGTGAGGAGTGCTGAGGAGTGTTTGTATTAAAGTTTATAGTTGAGAGACTTAGCGGTAGTTAAGTTAGTACATCAGCTGATTTGTATATATGTATAGCGATGAAGTATGATAACAACTTTTCCCTCTCTATTTGTTAGATTTTGCAAAGAATCGGTCCCGGTGGAAAGCATTTAGAATCACTATAAAGAAATGGCCAACTTTCACTGATGGCCTACTGTATATGCATCTGATACATAGATACATCACAAAATCATGGAGACTGAACGGGAAACTTTATATGGTGCCTTTAAAATCAATTATGTGATTGTTGTTAATTTGTACATGAACAACGAACAACGAAATGCAGTTTAGCATCTAACTTGAAAGTGCAAACAGTAGAAATTCTTATTATGGTTATAGATGGAGGTTATGGATGATGTAGTGTGTGTGTGTGTATGTGTATACATAAATATAAAATAGACATGCGAAAAATGCTAAAATGGGCTAGCGAGATTCTAGTCAGATTTTAAACTATTCGCTTTGCCTTATCTTTTTATGATGTATGGATTTATTCCCCTGAGCGTTTACAAACCTGAAAAGCATAAGCTAATTTAAAATAAGGTGAAACAACAAGTTGGTGTTAGATGAGTGTGATAGATGCTGTATACAGACGGACAGTTGCATTGCTGAAGATGTCTCATTTTGTACACAAATGGTTGTTCAGGATAAGCTGTCTTCTGTCCTACTTAACGGTACATAAACACGGCTTTAGCTTGTTATGATGTCAGTGTTGCACATTCTTACATCATCTGGGTATATTCTTGTTGTTTGTGTGTATCTGTGTGACACATTATCTTTGGTCTGTAGATATATTTGTGTGTAAATGTTAGCGTCTGTCACTTTTTGCCCAAGGCTCTTTGTGCCCAGGGCTCTGTGTTGTGTATGAATGTTTATCTGGGTCCTTGTGTGTCACTGTGTGTATTTAGCTTTAGATACTGAAAAGACGAGGTTAGGCCCTAACTTTCGAAAGCTCTCTCTCTCAAATGTATTTATATGCTTATATATATTGTTCTTTATTTATGGCCTAGTTCATTATGTTGCAGTTTACTAGTCTACAATGATGCATAAGATTTATTTATTTAACAATGTGTAATGTCACACACATTTCAGGCTTGAAATGTGTGTGACATGAGCACGGCTGTGCGGTGTCCCCAGGTGCTTCTAGTTGAGCATAATTAATATGCATTGATAAGCTTGCCCCGCGGGGAAC
>JAOEHI010009578.1:0-23472 GCA_025447815.1 Percopsis transmontana
CCCCCCGCCCCCCCCGCCCCCCCCCCCCCCCCCCCCCCCCCCCCCCCCCCCCCCCCCCCCCCCCCCCCCCCCCCCCCGTTTGGACGGAGCGTACAGAGATGACACCTGGTTGCTGCCGAACTCCCTTGAGCCTGTTTGTATGGCGGCTGATGGGTTTAGACAGAACCAACATGAGCCTAATCCCTGTTTGAAGTGTACGCCCTGGGGAGAGACAAGTATTTGTCATTGTGTCCAGTCCTCAACTGTGCCTTGCCATGCGTAACGTGTGTCCTGGACCATGTGTGGACATGCCACACGCACATCTCTCACTTTAAATATGGCAGATTGTGTTTGTATTCAGTTTGAACGTGGTGGGGTATACGAATGAAGGATGTGGGTCGGTACTCTGGACCCCCGATGGGTCGCAAGATGCAGCGTGGTTGTGACAGAAAGATTTCTAAATAATGTTTAGAATTGCAGTATTGCTAATCTTTTTTTCCCCATTAATATTTGTAATGTTGTTCTCTAATGTTAATCTTTAATAAAATGAGAACTGTGTCTTTTTTTCCTTATAATTATGCTACTAAAATAAGTGGTTCATTGGATTTGTGCCCTGGATTGCCTTTTTGGTTGAGAACAGTAAAATGCTATTGCTCTGATTTAAAAGTCTGAGAGTGCATGCCTCTCATGCACCTGAGTGCTATGTCGTTGACACTCCTCTCTACTTCTCCCCCTACAGAGCTCCCACTCCTCTGCTCTCTACTCCTCCCTCTACAGCCATCCATAAAACTGCTATATAGTATTATACAATAATAACATAATATAACAATTATTTTGTGCCGTAAACACATACTACACTGTACAACCTATATTTAGCTCATAATGATGATTTAATGCAAATATCTGGCCAAGGGGATATAAAGCATCATAATATTCACCTCTAGAGAACCGGGAGAGGACATATGCAAAAGCACACAACGAAAAAGACAGGGCACACTAGCCACCCACTGGCACGAGGGCATTTAGAACAGGATAGGACACAAACTATCAGCGTCTCTGGGATGCCACCAAGCCTCCCATTTGCCTCCATTGACTTTCACAGTAATACACAATGATGCAATCATAATTGCCACTATACTCACAAAACTAGCTGTATATTGTTTCTGGATGTAAAAGTGATGTTGAATCTGTGATGTACAGCGCTGTGGAAACAAATCAATAAACTAACTAACTAATTAACCTAACAAGGGTGGAAATATCATCTGTAGGCTGAACATAATATGAGAACTGCAATCAATGGTTTTGAGATTTGTTGACTCCATAGGGACTAGCTCTAGCCTTCTGGACTAGTAGGCTACTATAATTCAGGTGACATTTTAGTGAGAGAAAAAAAAAACGATTTTGTCTTCTATTTATTGTGCAACTTTATTGTAAACCTGGCCAATGTTGCCTGAAAGTTCAGTGTGATTCTAATAAGCCCAACTCCAAGATGGGGAGCTCTTCAAATCCTTTGAAACGACTAGAGGGCAGCAACAAGATATATCTTTGATGGAAATGACACACTTTTTCATCTGTTGCTCCTGCTTAACCAATTAGCTTATCATTTATCTGGCATTACATTCAGTAGGCTGCTATCGCCAATTTAGCCTGTTGTATGTTCAAAATTTTCCGAAATTTCTGCTGACCACACTGATGACACTACAGCCTACCAACATATGTTACTGCCTAGGCTACTGAGCCGATGCAGTGAATTATCACAACACGAACGTTGTAGCTACCACGCGCTACTCCGTTAATACACAAGATGCAAATTTTAGCCTGTAAGACGAAGCAGTATATAATTTTGTGCGAAACTATGCGGATCAACACTAAATAACAAGAATGTGCAAATAAACCAACCTCGTTAAGCAGAAAGACGCTTGAATTCGTCAGGGACATCCGTGATCATCAGGAATCTCGGTCACCTATGAGCCCAACTTCGGTAAAAGAAGCCACAGTTGACTATAGGAAACCCAGCCCTCGTCGACACATTTTGTCAACAGAGGAGAAACGGATGGCTACATTATTTTAATAGTCAATGTGAAGATTCTGCAGCTGCTGCGCTACAGAACCGACATAATGGAATTTAATGATGGATATAGCCTTTCTTAATAAATAAGGCAAGGTGTAGGACCTACTTCTCATATAGGCTACTTCGTAATGAAATGTAAAATCAACAATATGATACATTCTATGTTTATATTTTACGATATATAATAAATACAGGCTATGTATTATATATTGGAAAATAGAAATATAGACAGACATATAGACTATAAATGACCACAGACAAATACTGCCTGTTCAAAGGGAAAAGTGATAGATTTCTGTTTTAATTGTGTTTTTTCTTCTTTTTTTAAGGTAAAAGCTGTGTGTAGGCATAGATAATGTGTCTCAAATGTTGGACCCATGCAGATAAATGGACTTGCAAACTAAGCAGATAGCCTTACCTCCAGCATCAGCAGAATTTGTTGCTTATGCAATACATAAACATGTTTATCACAGAGCTTTTTAACACTAGAATACAGAGTAGCTATAATTGGTTTAGCTATTACCAGGCTACTAGTGATTCTCTTATATCAGTTTCTCAGCAATCAATTGCTGAGAAACTGATATAACTCTTAGAAGTTAACATGTCATGTGGAATAACGTGTGTCTATCGTTTCCTATAGTCTATAGGCTGCAGAACAGGTGTGGGACGAATCTATTGTTTCGAAAGGAACCGCTGTGACGTGTGACCTCCATGAATTGGGTAGGCCTGCAAACGCCTGGGATGCGGGTCTTCTCGTTTTTCACTGATCTTGCACTTCGGCCTGCACATCCTGCTTCACTGTAAATTTTCACAGGAGATGTTGACGTAGCGAGTCAGGTAGATCCGATGTCAAGAAGACAGGTGTCAGCGAATTGCTCTGTAGCACGATTGTTTTTCTCACCCACATGCAAGCGGCGCACACGTGGTTTTACATTTCATTTCATTAATGTGACTTTATGATGCATGGTTTTATTTGTAAACGTTTTTAGTGTCTCCATATACCGCCAGTAGTGGTAGAACATGGAACTGTACGGACTGGATATAGCTACAGTACAGCGTTTGGCTTCATGAGATCAGTTGGAATACCATTGATGCCCTCTGGTGGGCGTGACAAGAACATGCATAGTTCTACTGTACCTTCCGTGGCTCATTGAGCACCTGAATGAACTATTCAAATAATCTATCTCTATCTATCTGTCTAATATCTAATAAAATATAATCTATTTTACAAACACAATTTAAGTAACTTTGGTGTTTAATTAGAAGAAAATATTTTCTTTTCTCTAACGTTAGCCTAATGATATGAGGAAAACGAGATATAAGTAAAGACGACTAAAACAACTAAACACTCACCACCAGATGATACAATAGCAGTGAGGGAAATTTATATTTGGCGGCATAAATTGGACTGAAGTATAGGCTACTATTATTTTCTGCCAATTTGGCATATGACGGGTGTAATAATGGTCACCATTTATATGAATAATGGTATTTGGGCGCCATTTAACACCTGCGTGCCTATGAATAGATAAATATCCTGCCACTCAAATACATGTAAAAAATGTATGTAATATAACCACAAAGGCTCACAGGCTCACCACAGACACGCGCATACACACTACCGCTCGCGCACACTCGCACGCGCAGGCTACCTCTAGGGGGACTCCTGAGTTCACAAATGAGAATTCAGTTTGCCGTGTGTGTGTGTGTGTGTGTGTGTGTGTGTGTGTGTGTGTGTATGTGTATGTGTGTATGTGCGTGCGTTCGTGCGTATGTGTGTGGCGATAGAGAGGGAGTCGAGGTCGAAGCGGTGGGAACGTAGCACTGGTTGGTGAGAGCCTAGTGCGAGTGAAGGTTGTTCGGGCAGAAATTTTCAGCTTTCCCGGTTTCCCTCCAAAGCAGCCGCTCGATCGACCTCGTGAAATCTGATGCATCTAGTCGGCGGTGACGTCCTGAGACGTTGACAATTTTGACTCCACTGCAGTGTTGCCGTTTTACGAGGGAGTCTGTGGTAAGTAGACGAGCTTTCTGTGTTGGACTACGGCTCTTCAGACTGTATCAGAAGCTGTAGATCCGAATTGAAAGGCAGTCACAGAATACAGCTATCCAACTAAATGCCGACAGCTGACTTGTAGGTACTACAGTGTTTCTACTAATGATTGCGACGGTGTACAAAAGCCTTTTACTGGATTCTCCTACAGAACCTTTAGGCTAAGCCTTGTTTGTTGTGCTGACAGCGGCAATTTATTTACACTTTTTACATGACAGCTAATGTGCCATTAGTAACGACCCTCTCAGCTATTTGACAGTTCCCCGCACTGACATTGCTGCCATCAGCATTGACAGCAATTTCTATCCTCCCGAGGAGACGTTTGTAGTTTTAAAACATGACGTATGCTATAGGTTTATTGTAAACGGCAGGCCTAATATGCAGACTGCATGATGCATTTGGATGCAGCCTTATGCAGGCTAAACATCCTTGTAATAATCCGGGGTGCCATTGGCCAGCATAAAAGCACGTTACCACACGCAGCGATATGTTTTGTTAGTAAGTTACTAACTGCCATAGCTATGTGACAAATGACATGCACTATTACACTACCCAACAAGTAGGCGTGGCCGACACAGATATGCATGCAATGTTTCTCTATGTGGTATGTTAAAAATGCTAGGGTTGACCACTGGTAGCATTAGAAATACCCGACTCTGAGAGTCCTGTTATGTAATGTAATTGTGTATTCGGCGTCCTGCAAACAAATAGGCTAGGCCTGTAAATAAACATCGTTCTAAATTCAAAACGTGGAGAGCTCATCGGCAAATAGGCCTATAACAACGATTAATGTCAATAGGCGTGTTCGAATGATTTACTAAATTGAAGGCAGTCTCCATCGTCTTTTTTCATATTTTTGCGTCGATGAAGTTATGCCTCAAAGCCACGCTATAGCCTATAGATATTACATTTGCATTTTATGCGTGATGCACGGTGGCCAGTTTGTAGTCTATTACATAACAACCGCATGCCTGACCTGTTGTAAATGCACCAGGTTGAGTTTATCGCGAATGAGGAATGTACACGTATTAACTATAAGACATAACAATAGGCTATTATTATATTTTGATTGATTTGATTGAAGTTGACTTATATAGTATTTGAATATAGTCATATAATAGTAATATTTTATTATTTGTTTGTAACATTGTATTAGATATAAAAAAGGCTTTGAAGGGTCAATTCTAGGGAATGTCCTGTGAGGGGCTAAATTGTATTTTTCCCTATAATATAACATATGAGCTGTGTTGGGGGTAATGCATTACAATGTAATGCATTACTGTAATCACTTTGCATTTGTCTGTAATGCAGTAATGTAACGCATTAATGTTCCTAAGTCCAGTAATCACATTACATTCCTCCTTATTAGGGTAGGGATTTGTGCTGATATGTGGGCATATGTAAGGTTTAACGGTAAATTGTTAACTGGCAATCACGTGACAATGCATCTCAGGCAATGCTGCGGAGTAACACATAAGTAATCTAACGAGTAGTGTAACAAATTACTTTCTACAGGGAGTAAATATGTAAAGTTATGCATTACTTTTTAACAAGTAATGTGTAATACATTACTTTACGACCCCAACACTGCATATGAGTCATTGTTTGTATTCAAAATACAAAACAAATGGTTTTTAATTTAAACTGCTTTCGCCCTGTGTTGTTTTGCGTTGCGCAACTTGATTAAAAGCTGCTGTTTGTCATCAACGTGTCCATGTGTGCAGAACATGTGCCCACTTCCTGCTGTTTGTCTCAGCTCAGTGGGCCTAGCAGAGATTTGCTTATTAAGTTTGGAGGTTAGCAGTGTCCTTGACATGTGCTGCCAGAAGCCAGCCAGTGAGTCATCACTGCTAATGGGGGAAGCATGGACAATTTAATCTGGACTGGAGAGCTCTTGATCTCTGATGGTGCCCACTCAATAGGCCTTTGTTGTCAAATAGATCTCACCAAACCTTACCCACTCAAGGCCGGTGTTCTGGACCAATTGCAGTAATACAACTAGGCGCCATCCATCCAAGACCACAGCTGCAATCCTGCCCAAAAAGCCTGCCCAAAAAGCCCCAACGAAAGCTAAGAGTTTTTCACTAGTTGATAACTGAATACAATAATTGGACTGTCATTTCTGTGGAAATGTCCGAGGACAGGTGAAGGTGACACCTACAGCGGAACAAACAGCAAAACAGTTTGTTGTTTCCTGGATAGTATTCCTCTACTGCTTCAGTAGTACACACACACACACACACACACACACACACACACATACATTCTGTGAAACCTATCCTGATGTTATCAAAAGCTCTATAGAAAATGTTTAACTCATTTTTAATATACACAGTGACGTCTCTCATCGGGTTTCATTGCCTCTGGTGATCCCAGCTATAAAAACCCTCACGTGTATTGTCCTACTTCCAGGCTGACAGGTGGCTTGTAGGAGCGGTAGCTGACTGGCACACAGGGCTGACATTTATTTCTGTTTTGTACAAAGGTGGACGGCTCCAACCAACAAACTTCTGATGACTCCGGCCAGTCTGAGCCCATGGTGTGTGCTCGCTGGGATACGTGACCGGCCGGGCCCAAGAGTGCAGCGCTGCCACACATAAACAAGCCCGCACAGGTAAGAGGATGCGGACAACATGAGCCCAGAAAGAGTAACCGCAAAGAAATACGTTGCAGGATGAAGGTGCCCCGCCTGCAACGTATTTCAATGGAACCTTACACTGTCAACGTGATCTTTGCAGAATGTCGTGGGGACGAGGCCTCTATGAAGCCAGGGTGGACAAGCGGAAGACGGCGTGGGGCGAGCGCAACGGCAAGAAGAGGAAGGACTCCTCGTCGCTGTGCGGCTCGCGCTACATGAGCTGCCTGCGGGACCACGAGGACCTGGACCCCGCCCCCTCGGCGCCCGCCCAGCACTTCCACTGCGGCGCCGCCGGTACCAGCGGGGGCAACTTCAGCACTCGCTGCGTCTGGCAGGAGGACCACTACGGCAAGAGGTCGGGCGGCGGGGATCTGGGGCTGAAGGCCGTGGACGTGGGCTTCGAGGACGGGGAGCTGAAGGGCAGGAGGGAGGATGACGCGGGGGACGGAGGGGAGGATGGGAGTTGCAAGGCCCTGACGGCTGCTGACTGCTGGAGTCGAGTCGTGTGGGTCTTTCAGTCCAAGAAGTTCAAGTCTCCCAAGCTGGAGCGGCTCTACCAGCGGTACTTCTTCAGGCTCAACCAGAGCTCCCTGACCATGCTGATGGGCGTGCTAGTGGTGGTGTGTGGCATCATGCTGGCCTTCCACTGTGTGCACGAGCCCCCCGACGCAGCCTACGCCTCGGTGCTCTCCGTGGCCATGGCCCTCTTCCTGGCCATGATGGTGGTGTGTAACCGCAACGGCTTCCACCAGGACTACATGTGGATCGTCAGCTACCTGGTGATCGGGGTGCTGATGGTGGTGCAAGTGTTCGGGGTGCTGATGGTCGCCCCCCGCAGTGCCTCGGAGGGCATCTGGTGGACCGTGTTCTTCATCTACATCATCTACACGCTGCTCCCTGTCAGAATGCGAGCCGCGGTGCTGAGCGGCGCGGTGCTGTCCACCATACACGTGGTCACCGCCTGGCAGCTCAACCACGACGACAAGTTCATCATCAAGCAGGTAGGCGACGGTGAAAACAACACAGTGGGCTCTGGTTTATTTCTATTGACCTCATTCAACCTGAGGGGTTGAACTGATTGCCTGGGCTAGCTGATCTGTGATCACAACTATTTAAGGTCTCCTGCTGTGTTCATAGAATGCTCAGAAAAGAGAGAAAGATGCTGGTGGGAATGAAGACAGGTTAGACGGCAGCCTGTGTTTGCGCGATATTTGAATTGTTGTTATAGGCTGTTGTCTTTCACAATTTTTATAGGAAGCATGGAATACATATTTGGCTGTAGGCCTAGACGGCATGGATACGCACAGAGAGAACCCCTTTTTTTGATCTGTCAGCAGAAGAATGCAGGCTGAAGCTGCACCTCTCCCGGACAGAGAACGCGCTGCTTTTAAAGGGAATGAGAGGAGCTGATTTGATTGGCCGTAATTGAAGACAGCCCCCACCACTCCTACTGATAATATATTCATTCTCATCCAACACTTTTACAACTGCTCCGCCGTTGCGCCCAATTACCGCCACTGTTGAATCTTACACTGTCAACGTGAAATTAGCCAAAAAGTATTGGCCACACCTTAGATCGACTTGTGTTGTGAACTTGTGCCGTGTGCCTCCGCTTGTGCCTTGACCAGGAAACTAGGGCCCAGTGTCTCGTAATTTACTGGCTTTCACCTAAGAAACCCTTGCTGCTACACAAATGTAGTGTGACCAAGATAATAATAATAACTAAAATAGTAATATAAATCAGTACGACAATTGTTTTTATAACAGAAATAAATGGTAATAAAATAATAATAAATAATGAAAATAAATACATTTTATTTTGTCGACCCCACAAAGCCTCCTGGACCATAATTGGCTGGTAAACGCACCCATAAATCATGTGAAAAGCGTCTTTAGTTCAAGCTCAAAGTCTTGCTTAGAGGTTTGATTGTGATGCTACTATCTAAATTTCATTGCTCTATAGTTCTCTATAATCCACTCTGAGGGTGACATGTTATTGATTCCTGGGAAGGGTGACATGTTATTGATTCCTGGGAAATAGAGCATACGCATGAGTGATATTTTAAGGGTGCTTTCACACCTACCTTGTTTGGTCCGGACCTTCGGACTTTCCAGTTTGTCCCGAAACTGAACCATGGTTCGGTTCTTTTGCAGTGTGAAAACACTTTTTTGGATGATTCAGACTTTCGGACCAATTACAGGAAGTTGAGGCAGGCATTAAATGATAGAAGAAGAAAAAGAAGCAGAAGAGAAGGAAAAATTAGCTGTGGTACCACATGGGGAGAGGAGGAGACAAAGTATTTAATCGTAATTTGGTTCGATGAAGAAACTAAATGTCAACTTGAAAATACGCATAAAAATGCCAAAACCTATAACACAAGAAAACTATAACACCTATAACACTTGAGACACACATAAACTAGTCTCAAGTACTGCGCTAGACATTGGTGCTACTGGTAGTAGGCTAATGCCATAATAATAATAGTATAATCGCAACGAAATTCATCTGTTCATTCATTTTTCGTCATTCAAGCGGAAAAGGCTACCTGCCGAAATGACAACACACCGCCGTCAGACGCACACCCATCTACAAGCCAATCAAAGTATAGGCAGACGCAGCTCACGCAGGTGATGACGACAGGACGTAGGTATGTCATGGAAAGTTCTTTAGTGCGCTCGCAAAATTGTCAATGTGAAACCAAAACTAACCGGATCAAATGAATACAATGTTACAAAGACACGGACCTTGGTCTGGACCTTGGTCCGGACCTTGGTCTGGACCTTGGTCTGGACCTTGGTCCGGACTTTCAGGGGTGAAAACGCCCCAAGAGGTCATCCATTCTCAACAGAGGGCAGAAACTATCCCTTGTTCTTACCATGTAAAATTTGCACATGCTTCTGCCTACTGTCCATGGGACAAACATTGTACAGGCTTTTTAACCACTTCCCATGTCACAGGGGCTGTGCTAAAAGTAGATGGTCCTGTAAAATTTGGCAGCTTTTCAAATGAGGTTTTTAATGAGCCTATGTTTTGTGCTCCGAGGCAGCCCTCGGCAATCCTGTTGGGGTTTGCAGAAGGTCATCTGGGTTGAATGAGCCTGTATTATGGAGGAATATCATGATAATGTGCCACAGTTCCATCCATGCCTCTAAAACAAGGAGGCTATTGTTGTTCAGTGGAAAAGGGTGGGATCGGAAACTAGTGTACTGCAATAGTTTCAACAAAACAACAACAAGCTGAATATTGCCTTCTGCTGTATAAAAAAAAACTCTTATACATATGTGCACTATATAAGTGCACATAAATATTTGTTAATATATTAATGAGCTAATGTATTTCGTGGTTTGAGGCTTTTTATTTACCATTATCTGAAATAACTCTCGTGAATGAAATCCAACACTTCATGCAAACAGTAACATGTAGTGTATGTCACAACATGTTATGGGTTCTCTATTGCCTTTACACAACACATATTGACATTGTACAGATCCAGAGAGCTCGTGTGTTGCGACTACAGGCACTTTGCCCTGTTGTCTAGTCCACTACATCTGTTCTAACCCTGGCTGCTGGTAATACTGTTGCTCGACGCTGCCCGAGGCTCTGGACTCCCGCTGAAGCCCTGTCCATGGAAATACGTTCCAGTTCTCTGAGCAATCAATGAGAGGACATGGGCCTCACAGTGGGAGACAATAAGCCTGCTCACACTGTATTGGACACAGGCCCTTGTCTGGGGACGTATGAAAGTAATCCCTAGTAATAATGTCCCACATATTAAGGGGGCTCAAGAAAGTTCATGCTTATTTTTCTTTGTTTTCTTCTCCCTGAAGTAAGAGAGTGCAGTATGATTGGACTTTCCGTGTAGAACATTCAATTCTCCGGCCTGTAGCTGCTAGTGGTATTTATGAAAACAGAGGGAGCCTATTCAAGTTGTCTTGAACTCTTTATCACAGAAGCACGCACACAGACACCCACACGTATGCAATGGCCTCTGGCGTCACATGCTCCGACTCACCAGGCTGGGAAAACTGGCCTCTCCTTGTGGGACCTCATCCTCCCCCAGTCTCCGATGTGTCCCCGGCCTTGTTTTCTTTCTTCCTTAGTTGTATTTTCCCTGCGGAGATGGACACACAGGACGAGAGCTGACAAGATGTGAGACTGGTGACGGCTGGGACAAAAGGCGCCTGTGTGAGCGAGCTGCACGGTGAAGCGGGGGGTGCCGTGGGGGGCTCCACTCTGCGGAGGTTACGGTGGTGACAGGGGCGATGACCACAGACAGAGTGTTAAATACTGTCAGGGCTGAGGCGCCCCGGCTGTTGAAAGGCCTGCTGTCTGATCTCCCTTCTTCTGCCTCGCTTCTCTTATTCCCCTGCTCCCTTCCTCCCCATTCTCTCTCTCTCTCTCTCTCTCTCTCTCTCTCTCTCTCTCTCTCTCTCTCTCTCTCTCTCTCTCTCTCTCTCTCTGAGTCACGACTCCATCCCTCACAAAGGTCCTCTCAGATGGAGTGGCCTTTCATTTCTCCACTGGCTCTGCTGAGATGGAGCGCACGGAACTTGCCGTGATTGTTTCCATAGATCTCTTGTGTTTCTCTGCTCGGCACCGGATATGCCCCCCCCCACAGCCACCCACCAAGACGACGGCAGACAGATAGAGATAAAGCTGCTCTGAGGGAAGCAGGGGGAAGCGGGCTGTGCTGCAGATTGAAGTGCCTGCATTATCCTACAGAGACAAAAGCTCAATTACCACGTTCAGACACATAAAACAGGAGGTTTGGTTTGAGAAGAGGACAGTCGGGAGACGAGAAGGATGATAAATGTAACACAGGCTGGATGTATGCAATAGGGCTGCTGTAGCTTCAGAATGCGACACAGAGCGGCTAGCCGGGCCTCTTGACAACGTTGTCCATGATTGCAAAGGGAGGTTGCGCTACATCAAGCATGTCAGACCCAGCCTTCGTCTATACAGTGTGTCCAAGGCAAAATGTAAAGCACTATACACGTGTCAGGACCCCGTGCACGTGCTGTGCACACACAGAGACACACGCACGCTGGTGAGATTGTTGAGATGCTGAAAAATAACACCTGTGTTTTTACAACACTCTCTTATATGGTACTGTAAATGACTGGCTCTGCAGAGGTATTTTGCTTTGATATATGAATTTCCATACATGATGTATGACATAACAGCTGGCTATAGTGTTCTTATACGGGATTATGTGATTTGCAGTAGCATTGTTTTTTTTTCTAGGAATCTAGGAATCTCGGAATTTGGAATGTGAACACACTGTAGAACATTCCAGCCATGTATGTGTAGGCCAGGTTATATTTGGATAACTTAATCCAACGCAGAGTCCTCTAAAGAGGAACTATTGACAGGCAGGTCCAGAGAGAGAGTACAGTCTGAAGGTACATATAGTTCTGGCTTTTGTTTTCGTTTGCTGAGCCGGCGTTAGAGGTAAAACCTGTTCTCAAGGCAGATTGCATTGGGGTCATCGAATGCGGGGCTAGTGGAAACATACTGATCCCTCTGCTCCACGCCGGTGAAAAAGATACCAATCAATGAACTGTCTCAGGCATGACAGAGGCATGCATAATGCATTTAGGCCAGAACATTGGTCTTACACTAGATAACCAGCTTGATGACAATCACACAGTCTACCTTCTCCTTTGTGCAATTATCCACGCTCTTGCCTGGAAAGTGGCTGTGTCTCCTGCCCACCTGCCCCTGGAGACCCTCTGCTCTGCAGATGTACTAGATTTGAGTCATTTATTTTATAACCCCGTGTCTTTTTCACTCAGCCGTTTGTTTACTTATTTTTCAAATCTTTGTGTGCTGTATTGGTGCTGGCAGGGGCTTACACAGGGCCTAATACTTGGTACCCACCCAAAGAAAAGTGGGTAAGGTTTTTTAACTGCATCATAATAGTATACAGTATAGCCTACCGTATATAGTTGGCCTATAAGCAAGATTAAAAAAGAATATTGAAGAGGCACTGTAACTTAAAAGGTCATTGGAAAAGCATCTGGGTCGGGGGGGGGCTACAGCGCACAGTGAACCAGGGCAAGGGGAGTATACGTGCTCCGTGTCTGTCTCCCTGGGCTGCAGATCGGTCCAGCTCACTCAGCTGCTATCAAAGGGTGACAGAGCCCATCATCATATTTTGTGATGACAATACTGGTCCAAACAATACACTGGTTCAAACAATAGGCTGGAGTACACACACACGCACACACACACACGTGCTCACACGCACATGGATACACACAGAAAGGAGGAGCTAGTGACTCATTCACTTATTGTATTACAGCCTCAGGTGGATATACCACCCTGGATAACTTACACCACCATGGGCAGGAGCAATTAGGATTGGTGATAAGAGGAGAATTGCTCTTAAAATACTGCCACCGATAGGGATAATAATAGCCGGGCTAATAGCGAGCTGTAGATGAGCAAATTGCGGCTTCCGAATAACAGATCGCTCATGGTTTACTAACAAGCTGGCTCTACGTGGTGTTTAGTTTGGGCGGCCCATGGCACACAGCCCAGCATCATATATTAGGAATCCATTAGTGGTCTTAAGGGTTGATCTGTGTGGTATGCAAAACCCCAAGGCCTTTTAAGGGCAGTGAGGGCTCTGGGTCCTGCTAAGCTCTGTGTGGCTTGGTGGCAGAGTGGGTGGAAGGCTGACCGGCAGCATTCACTGCCAGCTATGCTAATTGTGTTCATTGTCCATCGTCTCCCTGGTCAACTGAGCAAAGTGAGCCACAACATACAGTACTGTACATGCTGAGCGGCATCAGATTACCACAGCAGGGCGGCCATTTACAGATTTGTAGATTTGATTTTACCAAGTCAAAATGGAGGGATGAGAAAATATAAAAATCTTAAATAGGAGTAAACAAACAAAGGGCTCCAACAAACGTATTGGGTGTACTGTATGAATCATGGTTTTCTTATGTCCTAGGGTTTGCGATGACTCATGATTTAGCTGTCCCTCTGTGCTGGTCACATTGACACGAGGGTCACCCCTGCAGGATTGATGCAGTCCACAAATTTGTGAATTATAGTGTTTCTTTTGTCTGCGTGGAAACACTGAGAATGTAAGTGAAACGGTTACTATGTCATAGATACAGTGAGATAACAGTGAGCTTTTCAGTCATTGTCGAGGGAAAACTTGGTTCAGTTGTTCAGAGAACATAACATGTACATCCCATAGCATGTTATCTTGTGCTCGCTGACACTGTTACTAGATGATGTCAGATAGAATAACAATAATAGTCTTAACTCTTAACTGATGTAATTTCACACTCTTTGAGTTAATCTGAATCAAAGAAAAGTGGTCTTACAAAGGGCTCACAAAGATGAAACGACTATTTTGAAAGAAAATCTCTCTTACCACAAACATTTCTGTATAATCTGACATTTATTGAAAATGACATTTGAAACACACTTCTTCGCCTTTTATGGTTACGGGGATCATGGTCAGATGACTGGCTGCACTGCATTTGTACTATTTTCCCTCGTCTGGATGAAACACTGCGGAATTCTACGGAAACAGATGTTGAGAAGCAGAGACTGTCAGTTACCATGGAGGGGGACTATAGTCATCCAGCGTTTCTGCATCCCGTTTCTGAGTCTTTCATGTACGGCTTTTAAGGCCGCATAAGAACAGCACGGCATAAATAACAGGACAGAACAGAACACTTGCACTTCTGCTTGTATTTGTTTCACCATATATTGACACCCAACACGGCAGCTTTTATCTCCGCGTAATGCTGCTGATGTATCAGGCTTCACAAACAAGTGTCACACGTGATCTGACTTCACGGACGGCTCTCTTTCATGCACATGTTCCGTTTCTGTTCACGCGTTCTGGTGTGGGAGCAACTGATAGGGGCCAAGTTTTTGGTGTGGAATCCACACTGCTGTCATCCCACCGCTGTTTAATTTCTAACCTGTTGCTCTTATCCCAGCATTGATCTGTGTGCTCTGTGATTCAAGTCAATATTGTGCATAGTTCTGGAGATAGCACGGGCGAGGGCAGTGTTCATAGTGCAAGCAGTGGTGCTTGGTAATGAACCTTAGCTGGTGCTTATGTAACTGGACTGTTAAACCGGACTCTTTAATGCTTTTTATAAGAGCACCAGCCACCCACTATTTAATTTGATTTAGTTTCTTATACTCCCCGGTTCTGGTCCTCTATTTTAAATTCCACTGTGATGTAATGCTTGCCGTAGCACTAAACCCATGTCTACAGATCACATTTGAACTACATTACATGGGTTAATGATCATGTTATAATCTGTTATTGTTTTCTATTGATATAGATTAATATCCTTTTTAATAGTACTATTATAATGTCTTCCATTGTTGCTTTCTATCCTATATTTTGCTTGAGTTGATAGAAGAAATAGGACACAATTGCGGAAACACAGAGTCTGAACCCACCCACGCCACGGTAATCAGTGAGAAGAGCCAATGGCGAGTGTTGTCGGGTTGGCTGGGCTAATCACCAAACTCTGTGCTCCCACAAGCTGTGCTGTAATTGCAGCTGTGTCTTCCGATGCTGGCGGGGTGCGAGTGGGCAGGAAGTAGAGGGGTGAATGAGGACACAGCTGGGAGGAGAGTGTTGTGTCCAGTATTGCCCACTCTGTGTCCAGCCAAATGCAGATCCACATTCAACCACAGGACAGAGTTATACAGACCTTTCGTGAACATATATATACAGTATATATATATATATTGTACCTATTTATTTAATGCAGACACAATCTTTTGTGATGCTGAATTAGAACTAGTAGTACTAGTTAATACTACTACTACCGCCACTATAATGATCTAATAAGAGTTACAAATCAGTGGCTGAGAGGTGAAAATTATAAACTTCACTTCAAGGTTTTAAGGTAGGTAGGCCTAAAACATAAGATCTCAACTGTACCCTCAAAAGGTACAGATGTGTCAGGAAAATATATTTAATCCTAATACCTGGCATAAGTTTTCATTCTGTTCAATAAACAAACTATACATTTTTTCATTTTAAATTTAACAGCTCCAGGCCCAGGTTTTGGACAATAAGAAGCTGACAATTAGTGGAAAGCCAACCTCAGATAGAACTGAATGAAGAGCTTTGGTAATGCTCTCTATAGATGCGAATTATGGGAAACATCAGCTCAGGTCTAGAATGAGAATAGAATAGGAATAGAATGAGAGTGGCTATATTGAAAGGTATGGGAAAATCTGCCTAATTCTAATGCTGTGTGGTTTGAGGGAAATTTGTCAGCCGAATAAGAACCAAATGGGAAAGGACAGTTTTAGGAGGTGGTTATTGTTTGTTTTACTCACTAAATCCTGGCTAGCTGGGAGATGTGCCTCATGCTTGGAAAACATTTGTGTTTAAGTTTTTATTTAGGGTCTGCTTTTCTGACAGATGTGCGGCTTGAGTCCAACTCTGTTGAGCCTTGTGGTATTTGCTTTAGTGTTCACAAAGATTACAGCGTGGCCTCACAGGTCACTTGAGACCCATTTTAGTTTGGCCCAAGCCATAACTAAAACACAGACCCAAGTCCAGATGGCAATGACCCAAGTTGGCAAAGACGGAGGACCCCCACGCCCACCCCCTGAAGTATTTGTGTCTTTATTAGGGAATGGATTGTGACTCTTCGTCATATTGATAAGAGCAGATTGTAGTACCACAATCTGAACCAGTTCAAAAATATTTTGTTAGTTTTTACTGGTCTAATACCATTATGTTTTCACACATTTGCTGACACTTTGTTGGCGTGGACGGTGAGAAATGCCTCCTGACTGATCAGAGGCCAGCGACTATAGGCTCTGAAATTCAGTTCTAGGAGATATTCTAAAAGCTTGAGATGCTCATCAAAGGCCAGCAGTTGGAGAGTAAGCCTCCATGTTAACAGCAGTGTCCCTGGAGCCTTTGTGGTGGTTTAGTGTAAATACCTTCCTGTAGCACAGCGCTCCGTTTAAAGGGCTAGTGTTTTAAAGCCTCATGTTTTGAGCAGGGTAATTCCATATGTAGTGTAAACATGCATAATACCTGAGCAGAATTAGAACTTCTTCTTGGAGTGCAGAACAGACTCAGGTCATAGTCCATCCGCCCATATTGATCATATGGGCGGATGGACTATAGTGTAGGATTTGGAGGATTTGGATCTGAATAAAGGAATAATCATGCTATGAGAGCCTGATGTGTACCCAGAGTGCCATTATTAAAGCCAGGGTGGTCTTCAGTACTGTGTGTTTGCGAAGCAAAAGAGCATTTCTATTCCTCTTCTTCTTAATTTCTGTATCACCCTACCCCTCTGCCTCACTCAATAAAACACCTTGCGCAGAGCCGCGCCTTATAAGCTAATGTTTAGACTGCTTTCAACTTGACCGCTAAGGGATCCCTGCTTAAGTAAATGTTGAGCGTAACTTGCCCTTGGGAACCAGGCAGCTTCGGGAATAACGGTAGCTGGCGTCTCATTGGTCATAGAGGGGCTGGTGGTGTTCACACAGCAGAGATGGAGCAGTCTGTGCTGGATTAGCAGGCCAGGGCGACAGGAGAACCAGCCACAGACGCGACAGTGTGCAGGATCAAATAGCTGTCAGTCCAAACTGAGCCACACACACCATGTCTGTAATTGTGTATGGGATGACTCACTATGTATAACTTTAACCGAGCATGAGCCTAAAAACTGGGCTTCGTTTGCCATTTCGCTCGCACTGTCCTACTTTCTTATTCCATTCTTTGCAGCTGTCTGTTAACATTTAGGTCAACATATTTGTCATTAAGCTCAAATAATGTTTAAGGTTTGTGTTTTATACTGAGCAGTGGCTGTGGCAAGGGAATTTGCATTCAAGCTATTATGTTGGATTGGGCTTTGTCTTTTAACACATACTATAGCCTACTGTACACCCAATGCTGAATATGAGATTTCTTTAGACGGGTATAACCAGAGACTTATACTGTAGAAGAGACAGACCACTTTAAGAGTTCTGAATAGAACTCTATGGGAGAAGTCCGTAACGCCATAGATGGAGGTTGTATTTCCCGGTGACCATTGAAAGTGCAGTCATGGCTCTCTCCCCATTAATTTAGATAGGGGCCTGGTCTTGTTAGCCTGAAATAACAGAGTGGCCAGACTTTCCTATAAGGACTTTGGTATTACGTCACACTCTGTGTTTTTATGTAGAAAGTTCAATCTTGAAATGGTGTTCTGACTGGGAGTGAGTAAAGCCTCAGTACAGTAGGTGCCCACGTGATGGATTTGGCTGAATGTAAAGTGAGTGCACCGCTAAGTGATGTGGTCCTGGGAACTGCCGGTGGCCCTGGGTCTCAGACAGGCCACATAACCAAGTTATCCCGCCTCACTCAACTTGTTTCAGCACCATCTTTTGCAGATTAATGTGATCAAGTTCTACCAGAGACCCTCCAAGACTGGAGTGTCAAGCCCTCACTGGAGGCCCATAGAAAAGGCAGCAGGGTTTATCAGAAAGCAAAGTGCCATTGTTGATTTATGAGCGCCATAGCCACATTACTAATGACCGTTAATGTGGCACAAATCCAATGATGTCGTGCAGAGGCAATTACTAGGTTCATTTGAGTGTGTGTAAACTGATATCCCTTGCAGAGCTTCACATGCCTGATGTGCAAAAACCTGATGAAAACACGCCCGACACCTCCTGGCATCCTTTGATCTTTAGGACCTTGGAAGGTTTTATTGACAGACCTGCATTATCCATTCCCTGTCATCCTGCGTCAAGTTGCATAAAAAACGAGTGCTTCTCTCCGCAAGTCCTCCCTGGGTTAGCACAATGTTCTCAGAGTAGTGACCTGCTGTGGTTGTTATAGCTACTTTGAGAACTGGTATTGGTATTCAGTTATGGTAGGATAAGAAAGATCTTTAAGTTTATTCAGTTGTTGACATGGACTATGGATTAGATATAGGTATAGCTACAGTATATATACAGTACATATACAGCTCTGGAAAAAATTAAGAGACTTAACATTTATTTTAAGAGTGTGGTCACCTAACATCTTATAAGAAAAATAATACATTTTATTCAAATTAGGGGTTGCAAAAAGGATTACACCCAAAACAGATTCTACTAATTCAAATATTTTGTATGGCCTCCTTGATCCAGCACCAAGTCTTCTAGACATTGAATGAACACGTTGTCGACATACAGCTACATCCATCTTTCTCCATTCTTGAAGAATGACCTCTTTCAGATCCTGGATGCTGGATGGAGAATGACGTTCAGTCTTTTCAGAACTCCCCACAAGTGTTCTATTGGCTTGAGGTCTGGTGACATGCTCGGCCACTGAATCACTTTCACCGTGTTCTTCCTCAGGAATGAACCAGTGGCCTTAGATGCTTGTTTTGGGTCATTATCGTGCCCGGCGACCCAGGCCGTGAAGTGATGGTGGCATCTTCTGTTTTAGTATTTCCCAGTACATCTGTGAATTCATGATGCCACCTATGAAATGCAACTCCCCGACACCTGCAGCACTCCTGCAACCCCACACAAGAACACAGCCACCACCATGCTTTACTGTTGGTACCGTGCAGTTTTCATTGTACTCCTCACTCTTGTGACGCCATACAGTTTGGAACCCCGTCAGAGAACCCGTCAGAGAGACAAAGAGTAATCTTTGTCTCTCTGACGGGTTCCAATAGGCTTCTCCTTTGTCAACATTGGCCTTGGCAAATTGTAGTCGGGCTTTTTTGTGCATGGGCTTCAGCAATGGCTTTCTTCGTGGTTGACAGCCATGCATGCCACGCCTCTGCAGTGTACTTCGTATGGTGTCATGAGAAACACTCACCCCAGTTTGACTTTCTAATGATTTGGCCAACTGTGTTGAACTTGCATGCCGATTTGCTTCGACTTCTCTCATCACAAATCGCTCTTTACGAGTGTTAACTTACGTGGACGGCCTGGACGTCTCTGCGAGCTTCCCACAAGTCCATCCTTTTTTTATTTTTTGATCAATGATTTTCTTTCTTAAGTCTTGTGACATTTCTTTTCCATGTGGTGCCATTTTGTCAGCATTAAATGATGGTGGATTTTCTCTCTTACAACACAACTCTTAATTGTCAATTATCCTGTGGCCACCTGTGTGATGATTGATTGGACTCATTGGTGAATTCCTGTTAATTTCTATTTTATCAGGTTTTTCTCCTTAGACATTCTTTGGGGTGTACTAATTTTTGCACCGTTATTTTGTTAGAATAGTTCAAATTTTGCCATTGGTACTGATTTATCTAATTTAATCCAATAAACCAGATTTGCACAAATATGTTATTGTACAGGATCCTATAGAAAGTATTAATTTTGAAGCGAGATGGATGTTTTTCTGAGAAATCTTTTGGGGTGTACTCATTTATGCTGTGCACTGTATACTGTATACTGTATACTGTATATATTTTTCTGTATACATAATATGATGTGTTTTTGACCTTTGCTATACCTTTTACTCTGTAATAACCACCCAGAACCACATAAACAGAATGTACTGTTGTCGGCCTGCCACTGTCCTGTGGTAATGGCTCTGTTGAAAGCACAGGTTGGTAGATTGCCTCTGTCTTGTTTTGACAACTAAGGGCCTGTCTGTGTGTGTATACAGTGTAAACCTCATCTTAGCCGTGCGCTAGAAAGGCAGCACAACCTGCCATCGGCCCACAAAAAAAAAAGGTTTGAGGCTGTTTTTTCTCTGCACTCTTTGTATTCCACATTGGTTCGCAAGGTAGACCTTGTTCCCTCAATAATAACTATATTTCATTTATATTAACATTGCAGAAATTATTGCAGGTGCTGCAGCATTAGCTTTTAAAACATTTGAATTAAGGGCCTTCAAAAGAAAGCATACATTGTCATGAATGTTATCACGTGCATTAGCAGATTGCCGATTCCAGCTTTGTTTACAGGATAGTAAGTCGCTTCTTCGAGAAAGAGAAAGTTCTGGCAAACATGACACTCCTCAATTTGCAATTCCTGCTGTGGTTACAAAAATGTTTGTTTTGGTTGGCAACAACAAGAGCACATGCTGCTCCACACCTGCTGTAAGTGCGTAGTGGCTGGCACTCCTCTCTACCCCTCCCCCCACAGCTCTCCTAGGCTCCCACCGTTCTCTACCCCCTACAACCACATGATAGTTGTGCTTCAAACATAAACAGTTGGGGATTTGGTTTGGGGTTCTGGAAACAGAACAAGTGTATATAAGATGCTTAAAAAATTAAGACACCAAAATATATTACAACACATGTTTCTTTGTGTGTATGTATGAGTGAGAGACAGCATGAATGGGTGTGAAGAAGTGTGTGTAATATTACAAAATATTTGTCATTCTTTTTTAAGACTGAAAGTTCATGTGCACGTTTCCTCACGTCTTTCTCACTAACAATGATAACTTTTAGAGGAAACACTCTAGGGGTCAGGGTTCAAGTGATTTTCCCAGGCTGGAGTGTGTTTTTGAGCATGAAGAGAATGTGTGTGTGTGTGTGAAGGGGGGGGGTCGCAATAGAGGGGAAGTCCAAAGCTCGATTTCTGATTTTTGCTGTACTCTAGTTAGAGAAGAAATCACCAGCAAAAGACAGGCTTAACACACACAGACACATGCACGAATGTGCTATATAAGCGCTGTTTCACATACACACACACACAGCTGCAGCACTACAGAGGAATGCGTTTTGAGGTCAATGGCCTCACTAAGCTAACTGTAGGCTAAACTTGATTTAGCCAAGCTACAGATAATGCTGTTATGTATTGTTCTGTGTTCTGGGAGACACATTGTTCAATCTGCATGCCTCACTGCACAGTACGCAGAAGAAGTAGATCACTATCCATGGTTCTCCATCTGTCTTGCAATGTTAGCTAAATCCTACGGTTGTGATAGATGTGTGTCATACTGATTTTATCAACATTAAATCATCCACTAAGTTAACCACAGATAATGAACAAGTATTTTAAAGGCGCCATATCATTCTAAAGAACATTTTGGACAGACCTTGGCCCTCAATAATGAAACGTGCGTACAATCAAATTTGATCTTAAAACGACCTGTGACACGATAACTGCCAATTTATCATTGGTGCAATTTCTTTTTTTAAGGTGTTGTTCGTTTTGCTTCCTCTTTCATGGCTAATGTATGCTGAAAGCTGTCAATTTATAGGTTAATGATCCCCACACCCGCATAAATTGTTGTTGTGTTAAAGATAAATAAGGACAGGTGCCGTGCATTCTCGCTTCCACGACTTTATCCAATTTATCAATCTGCAATGACTTGATTTACACTCATTTCGACCAGGTGGACAGTTTCCTAAATCACACTTTTAAATGGTCTCTTCCCACTCTTGAATCTGAGATCTATTCTGAGAAGGTTTCATGAATGAGGGCCCTTTTCTCCCTTTGAGCTGAACATTTCATTTCAGTTGGTGTACCCTAATTTGGCTATCTGACTGGGAGTGGGAGGATAGGTCTGAGACGATTGGTTACATACCAGAAATTATGTCACAATTTGGGCCAAATCTGACTGAGAGGAATTTTGGCTAACATGTAATGTTAGATTTTAAAATTAGCCCGGCCCTGACCACACAACTGGAAAAACTTGAATTTTTTCAATAGGGGGCCTTTAAATCTCTCCTCAAGTGGGAAAACCACAAAATGTGGAGTCACACAGTGTTCATGTGACAACAGTGATGCATTAGATAGTACCCTCTGGGCTTCCTGCAGTGTGACACACAAGAAGTATGCCTGCCTCCAGAACAGAAACAAGGACACCACTCACCATCTCCATCTCTATTGAGGAACTTCTCTCCCTGCACATCCTATGACATAACATTATATCAATTTTGTTTACTAACCTCACCCAGGCCAGATCACACAGGGTTCAGCATATTGTCATATCATGAAATAAGTGTTGGTTACTCAAGCCCCCTTTCACCCCACTCTCCCTTTTGTGTGCCTGTGTGGGTCTGTGTGCGTGGTTGTGTGTTGTGTTTATATATATGTGGGCATGCCTGCGTGTGTGTGTGTGTGTAGATCAGGGCCAACGTGCTGATCTTCCTGTGCACTAACATGATCGGGATCTGCACCCACTACCCTGCTGAGGTGTCTCAGAGGCAGGCCTTCCAGGAGACCCGAGGCTACATCCAGGCCAGACTGCACCTGCAGAGGGAGAACCAACAACAGGTGCACATACATACACACACACAGTGCAAACACAAAACAATGGTTTCACATTGCAATAATCCAATGTGCACCAATATGTAAATGAAGCAATGGACTAGAAAAACAACGGACTGTATCAAATGCGTTTTGTCACTGCTGTATTGTTTTTCTGTATTTTTTTTCATAATAATACTATTTGGTCCAAATAATACTGTTTGGTTCTGAATAATACCGTTTGGTCCGAATACAGTGTGCGGCCTGCTGTAGAATTGTGTTTGAACCGGTTCGCTGGGAAGCAGACCACGGCATGCTAGCTTGGCGCAGGTGGAGCGTTTGAAGCTTGGTAGCTGTGCAGGCACCATTCAGAAAAACACACACGCACACGCTAGCTCTTACAGTCTTAGACGTATGTTTCTTAACGCCCGCTGACCGTCGCACCCACACACACACACACACACACACACACACACACATTCCCAGAGAATCAATGTGGCCTGCCGCCTTGCCCACATTCACACGCACAAATGCAAAAGAGCAACATAGGGAGAAGTGGGGGGGGGGGGGGG
>JAOEHI010009596.1:0-33723 GCA_025447815.1 Percopsis transmontana
GTCAAGCTCCTCGAGTCACGTGGTTTGGGGTTCTATTGAAACGACCTGGAGGGGCTTGAGAATCTGCCTCAACCCATATGCTTGATACCAGTGGCAGCAAAATGAGTGGACCCCACAGGGACAACAATACGACAACAACCCGTAGGTCTACATATCTGAATATGGAACCGCATGACCAGACGATGGAAGCAGCTCTGTTTGGTTTGTGGAAATATTACCTGCCACATGATTTAAGTGTTTCTATCTGTGAGAAAAGAACTTGCTAAGGTTAAAAATTAATTACCCAGGTAAACATTGCTATTGTGTACGAATAATTTATTAATTCTTCTGCCGAGAATACTATACGACTTTATTAAGTAAACGAAAAAGAAAAAGCAATACATTATTTATAATTTGGATAATGGTATTGGTGCCGTAGTTTTCTTTTATGAAAACCAATCACTTGGTTGTGTTTTCCTGTACCCCAGAGTGCAGGGTGTTTAACATGGTCATGGCGGCCCTAGCCTTGTGCATCCTCACATTCACCGGCCTGTACTACCTCTCAGTCTGCTACAACCGCACCAGGTAGAAACAACACACACACACACACACACACACACACACGTTTCCAAAGAGTAATTGATTTAACATTTCACTTTGTACCTTTTCCTCCTCTATAGAAACATATACTGTCCTGGCCAGTGCTAGAGAGAATTGCAATTGTTTGTACTCAAAGAGTGCTCCTCCATACATAACTAAGTTACACAGTCATTTTGTAAAGATAAAAAAAACACATCCACCTGCAGCCTGTATGTTTAAAATCCCAATGGACTGTAATTATGAGTGCTATCTTTTCACCAGGCAGTCAAAGAGAGCCGCTTCCTATGAGAGCGCGGTGGCCAGGGATGACCTGGTGAACTCTGTGGCAGTCAGGGCCGTAAAAAGATCCACCAGCTTCATAAACTTTACGCTCTTCAAGAAACCGGAAAAAGCCAAGGAGTATTCCATCTATTCCATCTACAGCAACCCGCTGCCTATTGGAGTGGAGGAGGAGGAAGCAGCGCAAGCCCCCTGTAGACTGGAGAAGCAAACTGCACTCTCACAGCCACTTTCGATCCAGGGAGTATGCCAAGGACCCCAACAGTGGAGTCATCCTGGACCCCCCAAGATTTTACATGCAGCTGTAAAGTAGAGTGGAGCTTTCCGAGAGTCTAACAGATAGTGGCTTGTTTTGTTGAAAAATGGGAAAGGAGGGGCTTGTGTTTTGGAAACCAGTCTGTGACAAACAACCCAAGTTTGATCCTGGCAACAGCTAATGTGTCTCCAGCAGCCCTAAAGCTGGTTATGATTTTATAAAGAAAAGTCCCCTATCTGCTTTACTTGGCAAACAATAGCATATACATTTACAAGTGAATCAGGTTTACTTTTCTAATTATTTAATGAGCTTTCATAAAACTGATTAGATGGGGTACTTTACAAAAGAAGCAGAACATGAAAGACCAAAAAGACCAGAAAACAGACAAATCACTGCAGAGCTATCAAATGCACTCTGGGGCAAAATGATTTGATTGTACGAATCATCAGTCATTGAATGTTCCTCAGATGATTGGCTGGGTCTCCCTAATCAACCAATCCAGCGCTTCCTTGCGACCCTGCCTCTCCAGCTCTGCTCCAATCGTCTCTCGGCACTGCCTGTGGTACACGTTCACCCAGTCCCTCTGGAAGACACAAAACACGTGATGTGATTTGACATGTGATGCCAACCAAGTTTTGATAAAACAATTTAGGGGGAAAATTATGTGAAGTTCTTTTTTAACATAAATTATATGAAAGCATATGCATATAAACAACCTAAACAGTTTAGGATAACAAGATTTTTTCTTTTACATTAATCATTGAAAGCAGTTTATAGCTTGTGATTTTAAATTGCGTTAACAGATTAAAGTGATTTCTAGTTCCAACAATTATGAGAATTTTGAGAGATTTTAATTTATCATTTTATTTTATTTTTTAAATCGGAAGGTGAATTCATGTGGTGTGTGTCAGGTTAAGTTAGGTACACCCCTCAATATTTTTCAGAATTTCATAGCAGCATTGCAAAATTAATCTGATTCTATGTGTGACTGATGCAGAGACAATAATTCAAGCGTTTGTAATGTCCCGTCTAGACTACTGTAATGGGTTGCTCCAATCACATTTGGTACAGAATGCCGCTGCCAGAATCCGGACTAAAACTAGAAGGTTTTACAATACAACTCCTATTCAGGGTAATCTTCATTGGCTTCCATTTCACCTCAGATGTGACTTTAACATCCTCCTGCTTACCTATAAAATACTACACGGACTGGCACCTTTTTATTAATCTGGCCGATCCCCAACAAGCCTTGCCTATCTGTGAACATGCTTACAACATCTGGACAGGCTTAAGTCTTGGAGTTGCTCCAGTGTCCCCCATCGCATCCCCAAACCACATTCGTGGAAAACTATGCTTCATAAGAAAAGCTGGATCTGGAGCTGAAATGTTGTTTGTTCTGCGGGCACTGTAACGCAATCGAGTGGTGTACATTTCTGCAAATAATAGCCAAACCACGAGTGGAATGCCTCACCTCCTTCTGAGTGAGAAGCTCTGTATTCATCATCTTGACTTGAATAGGGACCAGGGTGAGGGGCTCGAACGTCAGGCTGCCTTTGTTCCTGAAGTTGTACTGCAGACACACACAGGCAGTGGAACATGATGAGCACACTGTGAGGATATGCTTTATTATGATGACGAAGTGTCATTCAAGTTTCATTCAAGACATGCAGCCAAGCGCTGGCTCACTTAGTCCTACTGTAAGTTGCATTGTGGATTAATATATTACTTTAGGAATGCATGTGTTGGAAGCTTTATACATCTTTTTAACAATGTAAGGATACAGCAGTATGCAATTACATTTGTAACTCAGAATCAAGGTGGCAAGGTGTTTAAGGTGGCAATATTGTTTTGTATATTATACTACCAATACTAAAAAAAAATTAAAAAAAAAAGATGTTGCATGAGGTCATTTGTGGTCAAAGAGTTTACCTTGGGTTTACACGGCACAACAAGGACCACATTTTCCAGTCTGATTCCGAAAGATCCATCTTCATAGTATCCAGGTTCTAGAAATACAGACATTATGTACATTATTTTTAGATTAAATATGTAAACATTTTAAAAAAATACATTCATAATTTTCTCAAGTGAAGAACAATATGTGTGCTGGCATGAAACCAAAGGATACCATTTCTATCGGGGAGGTGACTTTCTGTCAAGTATTTTATGAACAAAATATATTTAATATTTCTCCACTCTGTCGGTTTGGTCCAGCAATAAATTATTTTGTACGCTTTTGAATGAGAAACAATAAATCAAAAAATGAAATAGTACCAAGCTGTTTCATTTTATTGTCATTTATAAAAATGACATTAAAATGCTTCATAGCTCCCCCAGAAGCCCAAATGTTAGGCATTAGTGGACCATTTGAGGGACTATAACAGCAAAGGTCCACTCCCCGGCCCGTTGGCCTACCATCACTGACGATCATGCCAGCCTCCAGGGGCTCATCAGCGAAGGTCTTGTAGCTGATGCCACAGGGTCCCTCATGGACGTTGAGGAAGCAGCCCACACCGTGCCCCGTGCCATGGAGGTAGTCCAGCCCGGACTCCCAGAGAGCCGCACGGGCAAAGGAGTCCAGCAGGTGACCTGTGGAGAGGATGAAAGAATAAAAAGGTTGGGTTTTAACCTGTGCAGGATGCACTCGTTTAAAATGCTTCCCAGAGACATGTTGTAATTTTTCAGTTCCTTGTCTGTTTGAACGAACCAAAGTCTGCTGTTTAAGTATTCATACTCCACCGTAATTGCTTTGGCACTAAAAAGGATTGCGACATCTACTCCAATGTACATGATGAAGTTGTGGGGCTGTATGCGGTACCTTTAGTTCCGTTAGGGAAAACAGCGGCACTGACTGCAATGTGTCCCTTTAGTACATAGGTAAAGCATTCCTGGAGATTAAGAAAACACACAATCCTGTGATGCAAATTCAAAATATCACTTTTACATAGAATAGGAACAAAATAATGTATTTAGAAATTAAATGTAATCTTTTATTGTTGAGCCGCTTTCGCACAGTTTTAAAGAAACCCCCACCCTGATGTGTGAAAGTGACTCTATGCTTACAGGGGTGTGTGCACAGTTCTGGTGCCAGTCAAACAACTACCTTTTCAAAAGCAGAAGGCGTCCCAAAGTGCATGGTGCGGGTGACGTCCGTCGTGCCGTCCCTGCAGGGCACACAATTGTTAAGAAAAGTGCTTAGGAGCAGCTTACAGCAGGTGGCCGTAGCCTGAATGCTGTGACCGGTGCGCTTGCTTGCCTGTACTGTGCTCCAGAATCAATCAGGTAAACCTCATTCAAAGACAGTGTTCTGTTGGTTTCAGGTAAAGGTCTACAGGGAATAGACAAAGCCGTGATTGACAACATAGTGACATCTGTAGTTACCACATCTCGGACCAATAGTATTTGCATTTGTTTGTTTAAGTCTTTGCAGAGTAACAGACAGATTGTTGTTATCTTTTTTTTTTTTACAATGCAGGACAATTCAATTTATTTATGTTTATTTAGTATAGATTTAGAATGATAAAACACCCTGAGTATTATTCTGATAAAGGCTATGGAACTGCGATATTTTATCAATTTTTTTATATTTTATTAAACTGACCTGTAATGTATGATGGCACCATTTGGACCGACACTGGAGATTGTGGGGAAACTCAGACCAACAAAATCGTTCTGTTGACTGGAAAAAAGAAAGTGATTACAGATCTGATTACTGACAAAAACCACTATTAGGAGCAAATACATTAATATTTTATTGTCAAAGAAATTAAATAATATCCGATATACCGGGCTTTATATTGGACTTATTGGATCCCTAAATGGAACAGAATTAAAGAAATTAACTAAAGTTTGGGATCAGCAGCTGTACTGCCAGGCCATTGCCATTTAACTATAGCCTGTAGAGGACAGCAAATCACCCTACCTGCGCAATTCCTCGGCTTTATCTGCAGCGGACATCTCGGTCACTGTGCTTTTTGGGATCTATAGAACAATGCCGGCAGTAATTACATAACATTTTATTGTTATATGATCCCCCCCCCCCCATTGTGTTTAACTGTTGTTGAGACTTTCGTGGCTAAGCTTATAGAAAGGAGATACCTCTTTTTCTAGCCAAGAAAATAGCTCACAAAGGGCAACTGCATCCTTAATCTGTTGAGGAAAGGAAAATGAGCCTCATAATTCATTTTCGGGACCTTTACTTCCGTTAGAATGTGGGTCATAAGGTTCTTACATGGGCCATTTTCATTCCTTGAATTTCAGTGGCATTCTTGACAGCCTTGGCGAGGCAGAGAGGAGTGTAAGGGATGGGCGACCGGTGGATCTGCATAGAAATATGGTAATAACAGGTATATTTATCATCATTTATCATACTATATGGGATTAAGCAGCTACTGAGGACTTACTGTGTCCTCTGATTTATAAATGACATGTATGTAATTAGTGAATAGATCTGCATGCATGTAGAGTACAAATTAAGTTGTAGGTGTTCTAATTAGTAAGCATATATAGCATATAGTGTATAAGCACAATAAATCAATAGCATTATCAATGCTGACTAATTAGACCACCTAAATCAAACAGAACCATTATATATTTCACTAGCTTCAGCTGTGTTTACTGTTGACTGTTTGATGGAAACATTCTGCGGTTGCAGTCGCACTTTCGTACCTTTGGGATGATCTGTGTGAGGGCACAACTGGCCTTGTCACAGATCCACACTTTGTCTTTGGGACCCAGGGAGGCACAAATTGCCTGGAGCTCAGTATAGACCGACTCATAGGGTAAGGCCTGAATGCAGAGCTCAGGCTTGCTGGGGGAGTTCAGCTGAAGGTGGTCTCTCACTGTTGGATCCGCCAGCCGCTTTAGATCCACAAACAGCCTGAGAGATGGAGAGATTAGGGTCAGGTCACCTGTGGAAGCTACCGCAGCTGGTTCACAGTATGTTTTATTTCATTTTCATGTCTCATTCATTGACTATCTTAATGAGTCCATGTCAAATTTGGTATTAATTTTTCAAAACACTGAAAACAGCACAACGATTTACCTTATTGAGTTTATTCCCACAATAGTGTATGCAAAGAACACAGGGTTGTACTCAATATCCAAACCACGGAGGTTAAAAAGCCCTAGAAAACAAAAAGAAACAAATAAAGAAACAGTTTTTGAAAAGAAAAAATAGAGATGGTTTTCACAAAATGTGGTGGCATGAGGTAACAAAACAGAGAGGTACCTAAATCAAGTGAATCAGACCAGGATCCACAGGTAGCAGAACACGTGCAACACTAAATGCTCCCCCATATTTGTAGTTCCACATAAAACATTTTTTACTGCTGGAATATATCGGAAGCAGCGTGCTCATTTTGTATGTTGACAGACAGACAGGCAAGTCTAGTGGTCTAGGCGTTGGACTCCCAGCCGGAAGGTCGTGGGTTCGATCCCCAGAGTCGGCTTACCTGTAACCATCCTTGCGCAAGATGCCTAACCCCTACCTGCTCCATGTAATAACACCATTGTAAGTCGCTTTGGATAAAAGCGTCTGCTAAATGATTGAATTGATTATATATATATATATATATATATATATATATATACACACACACACACACATATACATAAAGTTTACGCTTTAAATCTAGTTTTACAACACCATATCTTAAGTTTGGAAAGAAAATGGTAACAAATAACACTATTATAATTGCTGTCTTCTGTGCAAATCTCCTTGCTTTAAATACAATTGCAACCCTCTTGTCTAAATGACCTGATGACAAACAAAATCAGTGTTGTTATAATTAATGCAAACACTACAGACAACCAATCAGCTACAAGAGCTGCATCAGCCAGGATAACAAAGTACTTAAACAAGCATCTAGAGGGACACCTGTGCAGCCCCGGGTCCTTGGATCGTGATCTGGTATCGGCGCAAACTTATGTAACCGTGGAGACATGAGAGGCCAGGACTGACACTTCTTGCTAAGCAGAAATCACACTGCTTTGTCACAACAATAAATAAAGCTGCAATTCAGAGTTAAAAGGAATTATTTGTTTATGTTTGCTATTATTTTCTGGCATACTACGCATACTATGATACTAATATTATAGAATAATAATAGTATTATAGTATTTATTATACTTAGCCATACTTGTAATTTGTATTATACTTTGCCATACTAAATTATAAGTCCCTGATCAACTTGGTACACTGTATGTAAATTATGCACTGTATGTAAAGTATTTAAAAAAAAATCAACCATACATGCAATGTCATCCAGGGCTGTGGCAACAAACCAGGTGATTTTCCTCTCCGTCATTTTAGCTCGCAGGGCGGTTATCTTGTCTTGCCAGCATATACCTGGGATAACACAACACTGTCATAAGAATAGCATAACATGTCACCAAGATAGAATATTTCCTTGAAAATTATATAACCTGATTAACAAGTCAATGGGCCTCATGCAGAAAGTGAAATGCACAGTCACCCTTTCCCTTGTATTTAGAATTCTCTTTTAGGCACTAATGAAATTGTGGTGGTCTAGACATGTCGTTCTCCATAGATACAAACCTTTTGTTTGTAACAAATTCACTTCATTACACTTTTTTTTACACTACATTTTGAGATTATATATTAATCATCATAATGTATAATCACTTTGAGATTATTACATTTGACAGTCTCACTATGCTATTTGAATAAGAAATATATTTCTAAATGTATTTATTGTAATTCATTTATATTATTTAGTACAGTTGCTGTAGTAATATAATGTTTACATGCACAAACATGTACCTGGGACACTAAGGTGTATTGTGCAATATCACAATTCCATGACGGCGCTTTTTCTGGTAACCGCTGCCTTAGCAGACATGCAAAACACCCTCTTATAAAAAGGTGGGTCATTTACAAGTATTATTTGAAGACCAGTTGCTGACTCAGCATACACTGAGTCACTCGAGGTCACCTCACGAGAAATGTATGAGAAAGAGAGAAAATACGAGAATGTTCTTTCATGAGGCCTAATGACCACTTCTGGAAAACAAACACAACATGTCGGAGTATAAGCATAATCCAAATAATACCAGTGTACTCTAAACCCATGGGGATGAGTTTGGTGCTGGGTCTAGCAGGGCGGTCCTCCCAAACGGCATCAATCAGGTTGTCCTGCACCCCGACCAGAGAGTGTCCAGCACTGGTGAGGGCCTTAGACATGTTCTTCCACTGGTCTGAGACATACCAGCAGAGCTACTGTTGAGCTTACATGCCTAACAAATTTGCTGTTAACTTGTATTGGGTTTAGGCTCGGTTTATCTAGATAGGTTTGGTTCTAGATTGAGATATAATCGTGACAAGGACAAGATACTGGAAAAGGGACAGTATATCAATCATAATAATAAAATGAATACAGGATTAATGTGGGTATAACATGGATTGATTTAAGGAGGAAGCGGTTCTGCTACCCACCAGCAGCTATGATCCAGGGGTCCACTCCAACCTTGGAGCTCTCTGGCAGAACACTGATCAGCCAGTCCTCCTGAGATGGGGTCTCCTTCAGCCCTGCATAGGAGAAATGCAAACAATTATCTGTACATTTATTATACAGTAGTTTATAGGCCCTAGAAAGGATTTCCTGTTTGCCAAAATAAGGCATTTAAGTTCTCAGGTAGTATTTAATGCATAAATATCTGTACTTAAAAAAAAAAAAATGTGATTCTGATGTATCTACATTCGTGTTATTTATAAAAAATTGGGCAAATCCATAATAAATATGGATTGAAAAGATTAATTAGTTAATCTCTAGCTTTTGATTAAACTCTAATTGAAACTTGATGATTCATAATTTGTGAAACAGGCTTTTAAACCCATTCTGTGCTGTAAAATAAACAGAACTGTCCACAAATGGGTGGGTGGCTGTAGAGGGAGTGGTAGAGAATGGTGTGAGCCCATGAGAGCCGTAGGGGGAGAAGTAGTAAGGAGATTTAAACCAAAAACATTTGAGTAATGATGGTTTCAACATTATAAGTGGAAAATCAAAGGGCATTCCTTTAACAATTTCCAATTGATGAGACGCGCTTTCAAATGCAAAAACTTCAAACTAAAACATACATGTTCACTAGAGATGACCTAAAGCACTGACTAATGTGACGGAACTAGACCATACCCATCTTCATGAGGGTCCAGTTGTTATCCATCTGCTGGCTAGCCTGGAGAAAGTAGCGGCCGTCAGTCCACAATGCAGCGTGCTGCTCTGTCACAATGGCGGTGCCTGCACACGCAAACATTAAACACATTTGCTTCTTTGTGATAGAGTAGTTTAGTGCCCCCCCCCACACACACACACACACACACTACCTGCAGAGCCATTAAATCCACAGATGAATTCACGTCTGCAGTCGCATGCCGCAATGTATTCACTCTGAGACACAAGAGAGAAAAGACAACGAGAATCCAGATCAATTCCATTAACAATCAGTGTAAACAGGCAGGATGTAAATAGCAGTTAGGGTGGGCAACTGCCAACCGAAAGGTTGTTGGTTCGATCCCCAACAAGCACGCTTTGGATAAAAAAGCATTTGCTAAATTAGCTAACTGTAATTGTAAAGTGGCCATTAGCCATTTAGCCATTTTAATTGGATCACTCTTCAAAACATCACGACTTGCAGGAAGAAAGAAGAGGAGTAGAGAAGAGCCCAGGAAAAGCATGCAGAAGGTCACATAAGCACATTAACTGTGGGTAGTGATCAAAGGCCACACATCTCTCACACACACACACACAAGTACCGTTAACGTGCAGTGTGTAACTACGTGTTGTGCATCGACACACGGATATAGTTGTGCGTGTTAGCGTGTGCTTGTGTCTTTCTGCCTACCTGGTGTGCATCGCCAGAAGGCACAATGTAGGCCTGTATGGGCTCAGAGAAGCATTTACCATTCTTCATGGCAAGACGAAGCTGTCTTAGCAGCTCCACAGTGATTTTCGGAGACATGGCTGCGTCTGGATGGACAATGGATACAGTAATCAAATATTATCCAAATAAATACATATAATTTGTTAAGGCACACTTGTACTGTGCCCAGTTGATTAAAATGAGGTGAACTTATGGAGTAACAATTTGAAACCTGTGGAGATTTGATAGGTGTAGTCAAGGTTGCAAAGTCCACAATAATGACTTCAGTGAATATAGAAATAGCCTAATACTTGCCACATCCACTCAATCCAGATAGCCTGCAAATTGAGCAAATGCTTCATCATATATCGCAATTGTTCTCTGACCAAAAGTAAATCTCATTACATTACCTGACTCTAAGGAACCCATGTTAATCCCAAGTGACAAGGGATGAAGACAGTGAGGCCTAGCTAACAAAGTGACTGTGGCCTACCTCTTTTATAACTCGGAGCAAAGTCTCAATGTACACCTGGATCTTTAATAATTCTCAACATGCTGACTATGAAAAACCTCAGTGGTTAAATATTATAAGAATTAAGATCTACTAATGGCTTGAGTGTTCCAGTATGACTCACTTAACCGATTACAATAATACTTGGTTAAAAGTCAAAGTATCTGGCATTAACTGACCTCATAAATATCTACTATAATATTTCAAGTATGTGTAAAAGTAAATAGTGGTTAACAACAACCATTATTTTTATAACAAACAAACGCTAAAGTCTAGTCAGTGAGTGGTAGTCTCATGGGTAGTATGCATACGGCATTTGATTCGTGGCGCAAGTAAGTAGTGGCAACAACCAATAACACCACTATACTGCCCCATCGAAGAGCCCACCCATTGGCTCACGCCCCTTAGCGGTTTGTTGTTTACAAGTTAGAGTCTCTCTGGATTAATCTCTCGCATTAAATATTAAATAATTCATTAAGGAAATGACTATATTTTGAACATAATTCATATACAGTCTATAACTGAGCATCAGTAGTGATCATTTCAAACCAATGTTGTTTTATTAAGCCAAAAATAAGTCTCAGCAATTCATTCATCATATCGTCGTTGGTCGTATTAGTTGGTGTGGCGTGCAATTTGAACAAATGTGACACAAAAAGAAGAGAGAAAAAAAACACTGCAAAAACGGTGTGCGATGAACAAACGTTTGAAAACGCTCAACATCATTTTCTGCTCGCTTCCCTAATCACAGTTTACCTCACTAAAATATATTTTCACGTTCAACTTTGGTGCAGTGATATATATGAGTTTGGTTGCTTTACCTTGAAATAAGAGTATTCCGTTAAAAACAACAAAAACCAGCCGTACCTTGTGTTAATTCACAAAACAGGAGGCTGCCATTTAATTGTTGACGTTTCTGGTCACGTGACTGAAGCTTCCTCCAGTAGCTACAGAGGGACGCAGGCTCGCCTCTGTATTTTGAAATTACTTTTTTATCCCGTAGCCTACTACAGACAGAGGTTTTTAAAATCTGGTGGTAGCTGCTTTTATCATCACATTTTGTATGAACAAATACTATACAAAAATAGAAATAGATTAGAGTATATATAACATTTTATTCAAGAATTTCCAGACATTTATTACAAAATTAACTAGCTGAGATATATAGTGCAAATGCATAAAGAACAAAAAATATTAAAGGTACAGCGATAACATATTGAACAGTCAAAATACATCTGTAAAATAAACTTTGGAAGAGCATGAATATTCTAAAAGCATTGTGAAAAATGTCACCATTGATTAATAACAAAACGATTTACACCCAGGTGTGCAAACAGAATAATACAATTGCAAATAGATAATATTTGCTCTTTTTTTCAATAAAATGCCACAAAGAAACACTGTGATCATTAACAATAGTTAGACTCCATCACCATAAAATTTAAATTGGTATCCTCAGATAGATGCATGCATGGTTCTGAGCTAAGTCCATGATGGTAGGATGTAGGTTGCAGCAATCATAACAATAATTAGATAACTTCCTGGTACCAGAGACAGACCCGAATTTCCTGTAAACACAAGTTTCCATCTGAATATAATATGCTATGTCAAATGGGAATGCCACACATGAACAATGTGTATGATTATGTAGTCTAAGACAGTCACATAGCCTACGTACATCATTTGTGAGCTCAGGATAAACATCTGTTCTGCATGTGATTACTAAATAAGGTTCCGTGAGGTTCTATCATCAGGTTAAAAAAAAGTCTGAAGCTGTTCTCTAAAGATTAAATAAAGAACATTTTAAAAGGTTTGTTTCCTGATTCAGAACTGATAGGAATATGTATCGCTTCATTCTGCTTCATCTAAAAATTTGCTTCCAGACTTGTTCAAGAGTGAATTTGGAGAGAGTACTGTATATTAATGGGTTAAACTGCCAGAGACTACAGGATTTCTTACAGTGAGTAGTGCTACACTTAACAAATAATATGTTAGTGATATTACATTCACTACGGTGACACATAAAAATAAAAACTTTAAAGGGACACTCCTTGATTTTCATCTGGAATTGCTTTTGTGTTACAAAACATTACTTTTGTTTGAAATGATTAGAGCGTATGCCCCTCCCGCATCTGAATGCAGAGTGTCTCACAATCCTCTCTCTATAGCCGCCCACACTTGATTTCAAACATCAACAGTGAGATAGGGCAACAATTGTCAGTTCTGAGGGGGCTATAATGCAATTGAGGAGTGCAAAAGAATTCCCACTTACGATTGCATGATGCAGACTCTTTGTACACACCCATCATCTCATTTTGTTTGACAGAATTGAGCTTGTCCATACTCATATCCCCTGTAAGACACAGATGTGGTGATGCTCCACTGCATATACAACTACAGACACAACAACATACTGTATCTACTTAATGATGTTATGATATTGGCATATAGCTTGCCCTTTGGGCCAGCACTTCTCAACGGGAAAGTCAGTCCCAACAAACATTTTATATCTTTATAAAAAGGGGAATTATCACTACGCTTTACTTACATAGCCCAGGTGTATAGACACATAAATTGCTTTGGCAAAGAACCACTTTTCTGGTGGTGTATTGTGAGAATGTGTATGTGAGGTTTATAGGTAAAAATATTGGTTTAGTCTTTCGCTTGGCAGAAGTTGTTTATTTAATATTGTTTCATTTAATATCCTGCTGCTCTCTGATGTGGATCACATGGTTTTACCAATCATGTTGAATTGCCCACAGAATGCGAATGCTATCTTAAAATTACACTGTGTTGGCAGACAAAACTGAGATACAATCTGATGAATCAGTTTTGTTCTTATTGCTTGTACCACTATGTGTACAAGGATATTACTTCACTTTAAATTACAGCATTGTACACGAGGGCATTGTCTGGAGGATGCAGAATGCTTTTAACCATCTTATTCAGTCTTCAGTTTGAGACAATTTAACTTACTTTTCACAAAATACAGCTGTATATTATATGTTGTTTTGTAAACTATACTATAATAATATAGATGCGATATAGCCTCTATTACAAATGAGTGTTAACACAAATAAGACTGTTGTCAGTGTGTCACATTAAGTGTAGCTACTAATGAGATCAGACACTTACCTGATACAAGGTAGCTTACTTTCTGACACGTTCCTTGAGCCATGGAGGAAGGAGAGCCAGATAGGATGGTGACCCTTGACACCGCTACATTCAGGACATCAGCAACCCTCTTCCGGAAGTCATACCTGGGCACAGAAACCCACCAATATGACTCACAATAGAGAGATCTTAAAATAAAACTATAACAATCTCATTGTTCGTACCGCATTACAGTGACCTGAGAATACTACCAGTAGATGCACGTATCACCTTTGTAGATACGTTAGACGTATCGAGGTCAGTGGAGGTTTTAAAAAAAAACTTGTACTTCCAGTTTAACACATATCACGGAGGCGGAACTATTGATACTTATTATTTGCAATAACAATAACGATAAAATGTGATCTTATATTGAGGTAAGGAAGCTAAACGGTGGATAGGGTGTTAGGTGTGCATGCGTGAATGGATAAATGGCAAGTTACATTAAATATTAAGTATAGACACAATATACAAGCAGACAAACTCAACCTCACTCTGAAGAAAAGGTCACTTGAAAGAACACGGAGAACCTGAGGCCAAATTGTAGTGAAGCATAGGTATTTCAATAGTTTTAGTTGTTCTGTTTATAAGGTGCATACACTCACCTCCCAAAGGAATTTACATTTGGAAAGATCTGCTCTGCAGAAGGGGATTCTGGGAGAAGGTCTGCACAAGCCACAACACTTTCTCCATTCTTAAATGCCAAGGACCTGTGGATTACTACAACCATAGCAACACATTAATCTAATAATCCAACAGTTGAGTACTCCATAATGAAAATAATCAGCAGTCCCCATTCACAGGGAAAAGCAATATATATGGAAATGCAAAAACTTATGTATGATGTAAAACTAAATGTATTTTAGTATAGTGTATGTTTCGCATTTCATTGTGACACAGCAAATTTTATTGACCATAGCAGCATTACAAATGTTGCACCCTGCTTTGGGTGTGTGCTAATAACAAATTGTAAGGAGCACTCAGTTTACACTCAACATTGCACAGGTAAACCCAATTTGATGTAATGTCACACTGCATTCAGGTTTTTCTAGATCCACAATGAATAGAGTAAACTTTTTGTACTCAGATTTTTGATTGTTGAGTGTATAGTGAACAACCAACAAATCGCCGAAATGAAGGCATCCATGACATATCAGCAAGTCATCTTCCACAAATCTTTGTCAAATCTTTATAATATAATAAATGGTCACTTTTAAAATGATCACTTTTCCCTATTTTTTGACATTTCTTTTAACATTACTGAGGATAAACTAAATGAGCTTGAGAAAACTGTCTCGTTACACTCGTAACGAGACAGTGTGTATGTTACATATGTTAGTTAAACGTAATTAATGGTTTCTCTTTCCTCACATTTCCATATTTGCTGTCTAAGCCAACTTAAATAAATAAAGGTCATAGTAACAGAGGATAGTCTGTAGAGCGGCCAGGCAGTGCAGCTTTGATTCATCGTCTAGACGGCATTTGTGACCAAATGTCGACCTTTCAGCGACATTGTGCCAATTAGCAAATGCTCTCCATACTACATCTTGCAGACGTAACTTCTATACATCGGGCCGACATCGGAAAGACGTATGTGTGCTATCTGGGCAAACGTGTGTTGTGAAAAGTGACTTGAACCCGCATTTCCAGGGGAGATTGCAGCCAGTACAGAACACCTCGTTAGACAAGCACAATGCCTAACATTTATGGTTGTAACATCTTTACTGAATCATTTAGATCTCTTCCTCCCTCCTGATAGTTGCAGCCATATGAGCCGTTTTGTAAAACCTCTCATCTAACTAGGGCTGCCTCTGCTCTAACTGTTTTAAAGCCAAGCACCTGGGTCCAATACAGTCCTGTGGTCTACTGTACTTTGGATGTAACACAAGGATGAGTTGTGCTGTCTTGGCACACTTGTCTGAGGTCTGAGGACTGGGGACAACAATTCACGCATCTGTTTTCTTTTTCGCGAGTTATGAGATTATATCACATCTAACTTGTCAGGGCACTGGCCTCCTACAGAGCAGAGGTGAGAGCCCTGACATGGTGGGGTCAGGACAACAACATCCTGCTCAACATCAGCAAGACCAAGGAGCTGATCGTGGACTACAGGAGGTTGCAGGGAGGGCTGCTTCAAATTCCTGGGGCTCAACATCAGCGAGGGCCTGGGCTCACACCCCACAGGTGTGGTCATGGACCCCCGGATACTCTCCAACGTCTACAGGTGTACAATCGAGAGTATCCTGACTGGCAGCATCCTGGTACGGCAGCTGCACCGCCCTCGACCGCAAAGCTCGCAAAGAGGGTGGTCAGATCAGCTCAACGCATCACCAGGAGTGAGCTGCCAGCCATCCAGGCCCTCTACAGCCAGCGCTGCAGGAGGGAGGCCCAGCAGATCTTCTCTGACCCCAGCCACCCCAGCCACAGTCTATTCGCTCCTGCCGTCTGGCAGACGGTACAGGAGCATCCGGACTGGAACCAGCAGGTTCAGAGACCGTTTCTACACACAAGCAATCAGGCTACTGAACAGCTCGCACACACTTGCACACACACCGTACACACATACTACACTAACACTTTTCCTCAGGTTTCACTGATGGTTTCCAACCACAATCACAATGTTCTGCTGCAACATTTTGTCAGCAGTAAGTTAACTGTTGCATTTGATCTGATCAGACCACTAAACAACTTCTCTAATCTAGTGGTTAAAAACTGTTACATATACCAGCTACATATACCATGATGTGGTACGTATTGCTGTATGATGCCCTCGCTGTACCTAGCTGTGTGTAGCTCTAGCATAATGACTTTTTCTCTCTCAGCCTGTCTGTCGTACCTGTACGGTCTCCAGTCAGTTCTACCATGGAGTCAGTGAAGATCTGTCTTTCTGTCAGGATGATGGGTGCCTGTCTTGCACTCACCTCTCCCACCACACAGGTCAGAGGGTTGTCACGCGAACAGCTGGTGCTCTAAAAGGTGCAACAGAAAAACAAAAAAAACACAAAAAACTAATTTCACTTCCCCCACGCCATGTCACTAACCCATAGTCTTGATGTTAAAGGTGGAGAAATGAGTGGTGCATTAGTTTCTATACACAATACATAGTCAGTGTTAGCATCTACTGTATACTGCTAAATTATTACAATTAATAAAGCTACACTACATCAACTACAATGCACCTGTTATGCAAAGCTGAATCTTTGCTATAATCTTTATAACACTACCACTAGAAATGTGGCAATCATCATTTGTTGAAGTATTACATTTGCTTAAATGGTCTTATATATTTCTGAAATGCAATAATATTTATTAACTATTCTAAATGTTACACCTTTAAAAACGACCAAATCTGTCAATCCAGAACAGTGACACTACTAGAACAATGCGAATATATGGCACATACACACATCACTAAGATATAGAACATAGATAAGAGGTATTGTCTCACCGCAGGTGTCATGTTAAAAGGATTGTAGGGGCCACCCAGATCATTGGACTGGCAGTTATTGTCACCCTTGCGGTTTTTCATGATGAACATGGAAACCTGAACAATGGAAAAATACGTGTAATAATATAAGAAAACGTGTGAAAATGTGTGTAGGTGTCAGAATTCATGTCTGTGTCCACACTATGTCTGTATTTGTGTCTGTAACTGTCTGTGCGTCTGTGTAAGCGCTGTGTCTGTGTTAGGGCTCACTGTTTGTCGGGTTGAAGACTGAAGATCCACTTGCATTGTGACTTCACTCTTACTCCCATCAGGAAACACTTGCTGAGACTGAGGAAAATAGAAAATCCAAATATTGTAAATTGTATTGTAAATTATACATTTGTAAGAAACAGAGAAATCTTCACTGAAATATGTTTAGTGTGTCAACAGGACTGCCTAGCAGGGGAGGAAGGGGCTTGCGGTCACTATAAACACACCACAGTCTGGATAACAATCACGTAGAATATGTATAAATGATCATGGACTTCATGAACACTATGCACATGCATTAATAAATGTGCACAACATATTAAAGATAAAAAACACAAAAAATAGATGTATTTCAAATTACTGTAATCATCTCACGACCACCCCAAAGCATTTCTAGAATGGTGGGTCCCACTTTGAAAGCCACTGCCACAGATGAAGCCCACTGTCTAGAACTCATATGGGGCTTGTGGAGGGAGGCTGACAGGGACAGCTGTTCCTTTGAAATGCTACCTAGTTAGGGGCCAGTGGGCTGGAGCAATTTGATGCTAACGTTGATAGCTACCCAGTGCAACCTTCCACAGCCATAATGAATTCACCGTGTGCAAAAGATACGCTGTCATGTTTTTGTGTCAGATCTACTCTATCCATGTTAATGAATATTGCCACAGGTTTTTATTTGTATATAATGTTATAACTGAATCAGTGCAAAACACATCATTTAAACCTCCGAATAACCTATAAATCATTAATTTAGAACTACCAGGGAATGATATTGTTGTAAAGTGAGTAAGATCGTAGCCTTTGCTTTCTGTTCTTACCAGTCTAACGGTCCCAGAAACTGTACTGTTGAACACAGCTTTGGCATAAACCAATTGTCCATCTGTGTCCTTTTCAGCCAAGATGTCAGCACACTGCATTCTGAACACCACACAAAGATAAGTGGCAAAACATACAGACAGAATTATGGATACCAATATCCTAATAGTCTTCTCTTGGATATATCATTTCATAACATTTTGCCGATTCATACTGGGTGAATTAAGAAGACAATGTGTGACACAGGACACAGAATCAAGCGGAGGGTGTCAAGTAGCTAAAGCCATTCTTGTGCAGGATTAGCTTGCCTATAAAAAAGCTTCTATTAAATGGATTTTTAGGGTTACCACACATGACTCAGATGCACTGACTGAACTGGTGCCTTTAGGTTTTGTGAACAATTCTTTATGAGACACGGTAATGGGCTCGTTTATACTTGACAGACCACAGATTCTGTTTCAATTCAATTCAATTCCTTCATTTAGAGAACCGTGGTGTAAATCCACTTAGAAAATGTTATGCTCAGTAATTGTCTGGCAACTATTGGTTTGCCTATTGGGGTGTATCTACTTACATTTTATATACTGCATATTCATCATTTCTCTCCCAGCCTAACCCTTGCACACACAGAAATATGATCTCACCTGGATCCGTTGGTGTAATGAATAACCAGTGACCTTCCCACTATGCCATTATTCCCAGTCAGCGGCAGACTGGTGTCCTCATATAGTGCCTGCATTTGATCACGGCCTGTCAGCATCCCAAACTTCCCACTGATATCGCCTATCTCATACTGGTCCTCTGTGCCAGTTCCAGGTAAAGGGGATTCCGAAATATTCCATGCAAATGGGTTGAAGTGGCCCCTAATGTTTACATCTGAGCAGGGCTGTGCACTGCCATTTCTGATGGGCAATATGTGGACATGGTAGCCCCCGGCTAAGTTCAGGTTTTTCATAGAGACGTTCACAGATGTGGGGCCCAGTGGAAATGACTGAGAGAACTGCAACAGTGCAATGGCTTCCCCTTGACCAAACCAGTTCCCCGAGCTTGCCCTAGAGGGACGGAGGAGTGTGAGGTTAGCGCAGGCCAACCTGGGGCCACCCTTATCTGCTTCATGGATGACCACCGAACGTCCAATCATGGAACCAAGGCCCTGCATCCAGGAAGTGGTATCAGTGAAGAAGTGTTTGGCCTCCACCCTGCCCACTTGGGAGCTCAGGTTGATGGCGGTGTGTTTTTTAGAGAGGTCCCCCACCTCACAGGAGAATGGCCTAGATTGGCTGCAGTGGAGGGCGTAGCTCCCATCTACTGTGTCAATATTAAAGGGGTTCCAGTGGTCACCTGTGGTTCTGCAGTGCCCCAAATCATCATCCCTCTCTGAGCTGATGGAATAGCTGTGAATGTGCCAGTTGTGACTGTTGGTAGAGGCATTCTGTATTCCATATGATAAATCCATGAAGATGGACACATCAGACAAGGGGTTGTTTTTCAGCTGTATGAACAGGACCTCACCCACCACAAGGGTTTGAAACCTGGCTCTGGCTATGGTGACCTCTCCAGGGTAGCCAATGCTGGCACATGCATACCTGGCACCGCTTGGCTGATGGATGACAATTGACTTGCCCACGATGCTGTTCAGGCCAAAAAGAGGGAGGTTGAAGTCTGTGAAGAACATGTCCATGTTGTTTTTGCCTTCCAGGGACATATGTTTGGAACTGAGGTCACCAATCTCATACCTGTCATGCGTTGACCCAGGAACCTTTGGGTATGATGAATCTAGTGTATTGACATCAAAGGGATTCCAGTGGCCACCCACATTGTCATTTGTGCACAAACTTTGAGGTGGTGACCTCACTAAGGGCATAGGGAATTGGTGGACATGAAAAGGCCCTACCCTGTTTTGTAAATTAGTCAGGTTCACCCTCAACTCTGTCACATCGAACGGAGATGGCTGCTGGAATCTGAGATATCCTTTAATCCCCCTCATATTTACGATTGCACTGACTTCTTTCATGTGCAAAACATAGATCTGACCACACCTGTAGCCTGAGCCCACTTGGAAGAGGAGAAACGAAGTGTTGATGTCAAATGTGGTCAAGTCAAAACGAGACTTCGCAGGTTGAAGAGGGGTTCCAACCTTTAGCACTCCTAGTTGGGTCAGTGGGCCTGGGCTTTGTAGAAGAACGTCACAGTTTGCAGCAGTGCTCACACTGCCAAGTAGAGTGATGTTAGTTTGCGATGCATTGAGCTGACCGATAATAGACAGGTCTGCAAGGAACCGAATGTCTTTAGCACCTTTGTTAAGACGAATATAAACGTTACCAGCAATGGACCCATGGAACCTGGCCTGCGACGTCTTTAGTGTGTTACCTTGGCTTACAACTGTACATACTTTAGTACGATTACAGGTTTCTATAGTGAGCGAAAGGTCATCAAGGTTTGACTGTTGTTTAAACAGGCCTGACACATTCGAGTTTGAGGATGAATGAGCTGTGAAAGCAAAGATAGTAGACCCAACATTTGCTTCGGAACAGGGCTGAGCAAAATGGCCATACATGACTGGGAACAAGCTGAGGGAGATGTTGAAAAAATCACAGGTTCCTACACCAGATACATTCACAGTTGCCGTCTGGGAGACAGAGTCAAACTGTACTTGACCTGTTACTCCACCCATGTTCAGATTAGCGAGAAACTGCACACTGGAAATGGGACCTGAAATAAAAAGCAAAACAAGTTGTCTGGTAGAGGGGCTGAAAATACACACAACAAACATAAAAACAAGTTCATGAACGTAATATCGAGATGTCTAAGAAAAGCTGACTGTACATTTATGCATTTCCGACTTATCAATCAATAAATACATTGATTTTATCAATTAATTATGTTTTTGCCTAGGTAGGATTTGCCTAGCATGCATGCTTTCTTCCAAAATGAGCCTCTTAATACTCAGTACATGCAGATGCCTGTACTTTCACAGGCTGCATATGTTTCACTTTGTTTTCTGCACTGAATAGAATTTGGGAGCAAGGCTGTTGCAGTTTTGTGTTTTTAATTGAATAGGATCAGATCCATGGAGGATCACAGTCACATCCCTGTACACACACTGTTCTGTGTACTGCCGGTAACTAACTCAGACTCTGATGACACTGGAATATATACCATACACTTTATAGTTACAGTATGTACTCTACTATATGTCAGTGACGTGATGGAGCATCTCATTATTTTCCATCAGGGTCTTTTTTTAAATGTTTTTTTTTTTTTTATTGTAATTGTATTTTAGTTTCAGTTCCACTTTCTAATTCAACTGTGTAATTTTATTTAGTTTGTTTTAGGGGGGCAAGTGGTACAAATCCTGTAATCAGCAAGGGGGGCTATTTTATTGTGAAAAATCTGTAATCTCCCCACTTGAGTTTTAGCTGGACAAGAAACTAAATCATCTAACTGATCATCAACCATGAATATTTTTATTTTGTATCAGTTAGTTTGTTTTTATTTGTTATGTCAGTTATAGAAAATGCTTCGTGACTACTATTGTTTTGAGTAAATATGTGAGAGAGAACTAATTTTCACTTCCCCACATCAGGGCCCCACATCAGGGAACTGGTCAGACCTCTTCCGGTCTGCCTGTGCAGTATGGAACAATGATTTACGTGTTTTGTTTGTTGCGAATTCCACAGTGCAGTACAGAGTGCGGTGAGTAACACAAACTTCAGAAAAACTCAGAAGCTTAGTAAAGTAAATGTATATGTGTATTTAAAATCTGAAATGTGTTTAATTATCCCCTCCTACTGTAGGTTGGACTGTTTAAATGTCCCCATCAATACATATATTATTAGTATTATATTTACTTAAATTACAGTAGAATCTACTTGTTTTGGATTGACCATAACTTAAATTTTGATAATATTGATATGAACAAAATTTACTGTATTAAAGTTTAAAATGTACATAAATAAAATAAAAAATGTGGAGATCCAATCACTCCAGTGCAAACTTGTGTTATGATCATTGCACAGCTTTTAAACAAAATTAAACAATATTCAGATAGCTAAACATTAACCAACCAAACAAGTAAAACTTGAATAGCACATTTAAATTCAAATAGACCTATTATAACTAAACACGCAATGAAACGTAGCAAAGTAAACCATCAGTCTCTTAATCTAATCTAGAAATTATATGATTCAGAACACTTACCAGTTAAAGCACACAGCAGGAGAACGGTCAGAAGGCACATGTTGGCAGATGTGTGAAGGTAATGTGCAACACAAAATGAACAAAAGTTTACACTAAACAGGGAAGAGAAATCTTGAATGTCTTCTAAATTGCTGCTAAAAGTTTAAGAGGTGTCACAAAAGAAAAGTGATACAATGCAAAAAGCTCAAGGGTACGTGTGTTGTCGAGGATTGCACTATGCGTGAATGTGTGTTGTGAGAGGTGTGCAGGCTTTTCTTCTGTTTCTCAGATGCAGACAGTCTGTCTGCTGCTGCTCTGCCATTGGTCCACAGAACAAGAGACTTCTCTATGACCTCCTAGTGGGTGGTGACAGTGTAACCTACTGACACTCTTAAATGTACGCAAAGCCTGAAATTACCACCGGCCAGGTAGCATACAGTACATTCAATTAGTTTGCTTTTCTTCAAGAAACTCTATTCTTCTCTTGTTATTCTCTTCTCTTGTAGTTATTTTTTTTAACTGATCATGAAGAAGAGGTTGTGTAGCCAATAAACTTCTCTGTGTTTACCTTCCTCTCCCCGGATGCCATTCTGTGTCACCTGTCCTTGTGGTTCAGTAGAAGAAAGAATAAATAGGCCTTTGCGCTAAGAATACACTAGCTGCCCAAATGGCCATCATTTTGTGCTATTTTGGTAGACCAATGCAGGGGAGCTATTTACACATTTTGGAGGGTCTGTGAAGTGGCAGAGGTCCTTCATCTGTCTCCTTCACATCATTGATTGCAATAGGAGGAAGAATTGTGATGTGTGTATATGCACACAAGCACACACACACACAAAAGTACATGTACGTATATACACCTACGCACACACATGCATGCCTGCATAATAAAATAAAAGATCAGAATCAGAGTGGGTACATGTACCTTAAAACATTAATTCCTTGGTCTTTATGCTCTTCCTTGTTCCTCATTTTACCTTGAATCGGCGTTAACTGCCAGCCCAGGCTTTGACCTTACTAGGCAATGCTTTAGATTCAAGGTACCCTTTTCTCTAAATCTAGGAAAAACATATCTATTATCTCCTAATAAGGAGATGATATGCAACCTGCTTAATTCTAAACATGTTTCCTGAAAGGAAAATAATAATACAATTACCTGAACGTAACACTCTGCAGGTCTCTGTCATACAGAGAGTTTCCCCAGGCCATTGTGTTCCATTGTTTTATATATATTGTCTATTTTTATATAGTGTGTATTTATTACTAATATTTATTATCAAATGTATTGTGCTGCTCTTTTAACTGCCTCTCCTTTGCCTGTCTTAGTTAAAAGCTGACTGCATGAGCTACACACAAGAATTTCAATGTACTTGTACGGCCCTGTACCTGCAAAATGGCAATAACATTTGAATATAATCTAATCAAATCGTAGATAAAATAGAGAGAGCACTAGTAAGATTGAATAATATGCTTATAAAATACATATACATATACATATAAAAATACAAATACAAAATATACAAATAAATGTGTGAGACAGCATTAGCAATTGCACTCCATGGTAACCATCAACCATTAATCTGATTAATAGCATCAGATAACAGCCAGTAGGAAACTGTAGTACTAGGCCTACATGATATATGATATACAGTGGTGCTAGCTATAGTCATACTAAGACCCTTGCCTGATTGCCTGAGTATATCAACTATAGCCTACCACTCCCAATATTAAGTTAAATAAATAAATACAATATGAGCATCTATAAGAATAAAAGATTCTGGTCCAATGGAATTAGTGCAATTTATAGGCTTACAGTGCTTTTACTGTCCTTCTACTGATAAGCGTGTCTGTGCAAAGTTAACCTATCTTGTCAAATATTTACATTTATATTTACATCAGCATTTTTATCCAAAGCGACTTACAATCAGTACATTTGTCAGCAGTTGAACTGGTTAACCACCAGTTCTTGCAAGCAAACTCTCATAGAATAAGGACAACATTAAATATTCATGGTTAATTCACTTATGCATTTTTCAGTATACATTCTTTAATATATTCCTATAAAATTATCATTCATTCCCCAAAAAGTAGCCTAAATATAAGAATATAATAAGAAATAAATATAAAAATATAACAAGAAATAAATACAAGATAGATAGATACATAGAGATAAATATGGATTGAGACAAAGAGAGAGAGAGAGAGAGATAACACTTGATGGCATTAATGTAACATTGGCTCTAAAAATCACCACTTTTTTGAGAGTTGTTAGGCTTTTGCTTAAAATATACATGTTCTTAGTTACTGTAAATTTTTGTCATAAAGTCATATCCGTAGTGCAAAGATGGGAGCCTAGTTCATAACTTGGCAATATAATCTCTTCACTAGTGTGTATTCTCAAGAAACCACATAGAGTACAATGACTGCAATTCCAGACTGTTCTTGGTGCTGCATAGATTTCAGGTATTTTTGTACATTGATACTAGCATAGAGATAGGACGTTGTCATTGGCTGTGTCCCAATTATCTTATCTTTAACGGTTTTTCCTATTTCTTTCCCCTCACTACACAATTGAGGGGAATAGGGGAGCCTTTATTGACAAAACTTATACCTTAAATTTGCTTTGTATTTTCTCATTAAAAGTAGATTGTTTTGATTCACAATCAATTTTTACAGTGGTAGAATAAACTATGTTTAATGCCACTGCATTGTAACAATATATTCTCAATTATTGTGTCCACCCTGTGTCCAGTAAATGTGGTGGTGAATTGCTCACCTGTAACGTTACTATACTGTGTAATGTGTATACAGAATCCCCAAATTATGCCAGGTCCAGTTAGAAAGGATATATTCAGGACCATATATTTTCTTTTAGGTTGGCTCCACCTAGTGGCGATTCTAGAAAAGTATATATGGGGTGGCAAATGAGTTGCAAAATGAAATTAAAGGTGACATGACAGATTAGGTCATGCCACAGATAGACAGCACACATAGACAGCACACATTTATTACTTAGATTAAGGTAATGGAAAGGGCTCACTAAAACACCAGGAGACCAGTAGCCTCTGGCTTGAGGTGAGAGATTTGGAATTTGGGATGGATGTGCATGGAACGGGGAAACTGTAACCTCGGGAAATGGACCAATGAAGCGTGGTGGGAACTTACGTGACTCGCTGATGAGGGTCTTTTGTGGACAAGGTGGGCTACCAAAACCTTTGTCTAATAAAGGCGATGGTGCTATCTCAGGGTGACAGGTACATTTGGATGCGTGAGCCCACTGAATAACTGCCCCCCTCACAGCATCTGGCACGGCTGGACAAGCTGGGCCGCCCGCACCTTCCTCTCAATGTCCCACGCCACGGCCACGAAGACAAAATAGGAGGGAATGATGTTCTCTGGGGTCTTCTCTTCTGGCTCCAAGAGTTCTTGGAGCCGGGTCTCTAGGAGAGGGTGAAGTGAAATCGATTACAGAACAGCCCCCGTAGCTTAAACCAGGAAAGGTTACTCAGCTCCCTCTAGCCAGTGACGCCATTCCTCCAACACTAACTTAACCACCAGCAGTTCCTTGCTCCCCACATCATAGCCCCTCTCGGCCTTCGAGAGGCGTAGTGAGAGAAAAAAGCACACGGATGTACCTTCTGGTCCGTAGTTGCTCGTTGAGACAAGACAGCCCCTACCCCCACCTCCGAAGTGTCCACCTCTTTGATGAACTGATGAGCGGGATCTGGCTGGATCAGGATGGGAGCAGAGGTGAACCGTCGCTTGAGGTTTGTGAATGCCTCCTCCGCCTCTGGGCTCCATCTGAAGGGGACCTTGGTAGTGCAGAGAGAGGCACCGCCACAATACCAAAGTTGCAGGTGAATCTGCGGTAGCAATTGGCGAAGCCTAAGAATCGCTGAAGTTCTTTGCGGCTTGTAGGGCGAGGCCAGTCTATTACCACCTTAACCTTGCCCTCATCCATTTGAATGCTGCTGGCTGAAATAACAAACCTCAAGAAATCTACATGGCCTTCACATACAGCTGGTTCTCAAGCAACCTCTGAAGAACCTGGTGGAGGCACTGGGTATAGTTCATGTCCTTAGAGAAGATCAGGATATCAACAATGTAAACGAAAACGAATACAAATCTGTTGAACCTCCCAGAACCTGGTAAATGACATGCACAGCACAGCACACAGCAGGTCTCCCCTAACCACCATTCAAGTGAGAACACTACATTACAATTACGCTTTTATCCAAAGCGACTTACAATTACATGCTGCTATTACATGGAGCAGATAGGGGTTAGGCATCTTGCTCAAGGATGCTTACAGGAAGGCCAACTCTGGGGCTTGAACCCACGACCTTCTGACTGATATGTTTATTAATGATCTAATTCTTTGGATTCACTTGAGTTTGTCTATTCCTGTGTGCGAGTATTCTGTAGAAAGGAATGTGTGCATGTATGTGTCTTTCTTATCAGCCTTGGTCAGCCTTCTGTCAGACCATCTTTATAATAAATACAGTTAGATAGGCGACACAAACAAATACCACAGGTTATCTATAAATGGATAGAAAAACCACACAAGCATGGCAGTCACAAATATTCAAGTCTTCTATTTATTGAGCGTTCAGTTTGTACACATGACATCACTCCCCTTAAAACAAATAATAAATAGATAGGAGACACAAACAAATACCACTGGTTATCTATATTAAAACAAACAATAAATTGATAGGAGAAACAAACCAATACCACAGTACATCTATAATAAAACAAATAATAAAAGGAACAGAAGGTAGTTATACATGTAATAATGAAAAATAATAAAGAGAATAATAATGTATGTCTATAAGAAGTGCAATGATAATAAAAAAAAAGTAATACATAATGAAAACAAAAGCAGAACAGCAATTTTTGTGCTAAATATGACGTGAGCAAGCACATTTCATTTAGACATTGGTGTCCCCATAACCCTCAAAAGGCAGAATCCAGTCTGCATCAGTAGGAGCCAAATCAACCTGCTCTGTAGGAATCAAAGTGTAATTACCCACTATGGATTTGGTCATTCCTTGCACAATCGACTGTAACATGGGGAATACACAACAACCTAACAGAATGAATATGAAAAAGGCTATTGAAGCTATGGTCCCCAACTGAATCACCCGATTCCTCCATGGGGAAATATCTATTGTATCTGAAACCCTGGATACAATTACAATAAGGTCATTTAGCAGACGCTTTTATCCAAAGCGACCTACAATTACATGATGCGATTACATGGAGCAGGTAGGGGTTATAGGCATCTTGCTCAAGGATGCTTACAGGTAAGCCGACTCTGGGGTTCAAAGCCACGACCTTCTGGCTGCGAGTCCAACACCTAGACCACTTGACTATCCTGCCCCCTATATGGATACAGATTCTGCACGCATGTTTTGTTCTATGGTCTGCATAAGGTGTATAGCAAGAGTGATGCTCCCCTGGGGTTTATCAAGCTCGAATATACTGTAAGTGCCTCTGTGAGGCGGATTGCCATTTTCGAGTTGTGCCAACCAGTACTTCAACAGAGGAATTAATGAAAATCACGAGGGCATAGCGTCCTACCTGGATGGTGTGAAATGCATGTGGCACTACTCCACTAAAGAAAATATCGGCCCCAGAAAAACCATCTCTAATCATCTGGGACTCTCGCAACATCTGCACTGAACAATGTTGCTTAGGCCGAGGATGTTGGTTCGCTGTGAAATCATCTGACTGGTAGGGGCACACCCCCACCCATAGAGGATAGCCATATAGGCCACTTTCCCACATAAGAGAAGAGCACACACAATACATGAATAATCACGTGTTCAGTTTTTACAGTGTAATTCAAATACCTCCACCCATATTTTGCTGATATTGATGGCTCCCTTCCCCTCTATTTATCTATACTGCGTTCTTGTAGGTGGAGACAGCCCTCCTAAATCAGGAGACATTACCAGTGTCTGTGTCTACAGTTGGGGAGGGTCCCTGTTCCTCATAACCCCACAGGACTGCAACCATTATTATGATTTTTTAAAAACTTTTATAGCATTTTATCCAAAGCAACTTATAAGTACATTTGTCAATAGCTGAATAGGTCATTCATCAGGAAGCAGACACATTCTAATAGACATCAGCAGTCATTAGGGCCAACTTGGTTCCTAAAATAACACACAAACATACCATGCAGTCCTCGAAAATAATTGCTAACAGCTTATGAGAGGGGAGGGGATAGGAAGCCACAGTGGCATCCTATATGGTGATGGACAGATCTGTCCCATCGAGGTTGAGCTTGAGGTGATGTGCAGACATCCAGGCACTGATATCTGTCATACCCACACAAATCCAGTAAGGGTCACAATATTTCCAGTAATGTCATTGGACGACTGCAGAGGATCTGGCAACATTGAGAATACTTGAATGCTAAAGTGGTAACTTAAGATGTAGGCTACAGATATATGATTTATATTAGTTGAAAATATACACCACTTTTTTTTTTTAATCTATTTTGGCGTTTCATACACTTGGTATTCAATAGATGGACACATAGAAAAACATGGCGGCTCATACTTCCCAATGGCTTTGCTCAGTTGCGCAGTGATGCAAGAGAACCAAGGGTTATGGGCAGCGCCATTTTGAAAGTTAGTTCTACTTGCTCATGCGCATTACGATCGCAAGGCTGAAGACCAAATGATAATGTTTATAAATATTGATATGATGAACAGATTGACAATGCATGGGCATATTACGAAGCGACATATGAGCCAAGTGTGGCACCCTATAATGCATCCATGGTGGCACCTGGTAAAAAATAGTGCAGCAGTTAAACGCGGCGCAGCCAGACTGCAGTCTTGCGTTTGGGGACTTCATAGGCAAATGCACGTATTATATGTCGTAGCCTATACATACTTCGCATAAAAGTAATGTCCGATTTACAATTTGCTTTTTGTGATACTAACCGGCGTTTATTAAGATTGATACATATTTCACTTTCAGCCAACAAACTAATACATTTACACAAGTATCATAAACAGACATAAAAGAACCTGCTACATGTGCTGTTCACCCCGTGAACATAATGACGATGTTTTGCTAAATCTTTCCCACATTCAGTTAAAAAGCACTTGACTTCCTGCCATATTGTGAACCAGTGTTTCCGGGAAAGCCGGCATTGTAGATCTGCATTCAACATGAACGCACATCCACTCTTCACACAGTGCGAGACCTGACCATCCAGCTGTTTTAATATTAGTGATAGACTTCGGCGGCGCACGCATCGTGCGTTATTGGATTCAAATCGAAGGGTTGTGGACACTTGTGTTGTGTGAGGGCACCACTACACACTTGCTCAAGTCATAACCTGAGCTTCAAGCTTGCAGGACCATCCTAGTAGGTATCAATATATTTTTCTATATTCACATTTACGCTTAAAATGTGGATATCGCGGAGGTCGCTGGCCTGACGATCTTTTAGATTTGCAAATGTAACGTGCTTTTGCACTTGATACAGTGTTCATTCGGTGTAATGGTAATAAGTAATGCTGCAATCTTTTATATTGCGACTTCATTTTAAGTGCAGCGTTACTGGAGCGATGTCTTGGGTGAATTATGTGCAATGCGATGGTGCAGATAAACTATAGTCATTCAGAATAAATCTGAAACCCTTAATTCCACCACACTTACGCTTAAAAAGTATCTAAAGTTTAAGTACATTATATAGTTTAGTATCTATGAAATATACAGTATCACCTCTGTTAGTGTACGTTGTCATGTGGACATTTTGGACTATTTTTTACTATTAATTATGAGTGGCACGAGCACTTAGTAAGCCCCTGTAGTGATTTATGGTCAGTATAGTTTTAAGGAGGGTGTCTTTACTGACCCCATGTGGTAAACATTCTACACGGCAACCATTGTGCCTGTCTCCCAAATACATTTGATTAGAGGACATTTGCCATCAAGCCGTTCTATTATTTTTTATTATTTTCTGTCTCTAACTTGCCTTTTTCTTTATTCACTTGCATGGCTGGATAGTTAATGTGTTCCCCTTTGAAAGACCCCTGAGGATATCAATTTCCAAACATGAGACTGGCTTTGAGAAGGGCCAGACCTAAAATGATAATGAAAGGCCTGTATTCTGAGATGCCTGATATACTTGAAAAATGTCTTCCGTTTCATTTGTGTTCACCATATGGACTTGAAATACAAAGCAGGGTATCTATCTCTGTCTGTCTCTGTCTGTCTGTCTCTCTCACGAGTAGAGCGGTCTCTTATTCAAAGACCTTGAGTGACACATAAAACCGTGCATACCTTCCAGACATTGACAAATTTGACAGAAAATGCAAACATAGTCAATATATGCATGCTCTCTTTGATGTAGCCACCTACCCAAGTCTATGGCCAATACCAACGACCATGCAAGGGGACGGGAAGTACAGTGTCCGCCATGGTCAATTTTACTCAAGGAATGTGGAGGAATGGGCTGATGCGAAGTGAGTAGTAATGAGGCAGAAGTGAAATAGTTCCAATCACCATGGGCTTTCGTGTTTGATGAGGGGTGTCCAGAGCAAGGTTGCTTCAGAGGGAATATTTGTTTTGAGAAAATTTAGTTAAAGTAATGAGAAACAGAGGGTTACTGGGACAAATGAAGCACTTATTGCTTTTGTAAAAGCAATAAATCGGGTTGAGAAAGAGGGTTGAACAAGTTTGAATAAACTCCAGCTTGCATTCAAATAATTTGATTAATGAGAGAGGCGATGCTTTGGAACGGTGAACTTCCCCAGGTAGGAATGCCATTAAAATGTTCTGGTGAAGTAATTTCTCACTTTGGAACACAGCTAGGGGTCAACTGTAATGTGTATCTGCACATGTCAGTGTGTGCACGTGCATGAGTGGGTGTTGTTATAGATGAAATGGGTTGGAAGGCTTGCTGCCTTGTTAATTTGAACCTGTCCAGAGGACAGCAATGACTTCATCATTACCTCATCTCACTGCACTAGAGGACTTATCAAAAACATGTGTCTACGCTCTCCCCACACGGAAAATTGATTCTTGGGAGTCTTGGACGGCAGTGGTTTTCGTTAGTTATAAGGAGAATGTGTGTCTGTCAACGGGCGTTGTTTTTATTATCTTGGTTTTAGTGTCTCTCTATGGGTTTTGACTTTATTTGTCGTTCATTTGTCTTGTAGCTTGGGTTTTGTTGGCCCGGTTGAGTTTGACCACCCTGCTGGGCAGGCTTACAGAGCCATGCTTTTGTGTTTTGAGTGTGTTGGTTCTCTCTTTTGCCCCATTACACCAAATGGAAACTAGCCTATTAGTAGTAATAAAAAATAAAAAGCTGTCTTCTGATAAAATTAGTAAATTGTTCATATCTAACATGCTGACTTCGTAGTGAAGTAGTTTGTTTGTCTGTGCTCCAGCCATGGAGGGTCAAAGACGGTCTGTTACAACATACAAAAGCTGAAGCTGAATTTGAGTTTCTCATACTTATAACGTGTCTTAATTTAAATGAAATTGCAAACCTTATTTTATTTTTACGCTGTATTACTGTCATCTCATGATATGGGCTATTGTTTATTTACAGCTGTGGAGCTGTTTGATGTGTGGCCTCAGTGTTTAGAATCCAGTGTTGTTTAATTGCCAAAACCAGTGTCCCCTGCGGGGTGGGGTTAGAATAACCTCATTATACACATGTGGGCGGAAGATTTATTTTTTTAAAGGATCCGTCTGGACTTGGAATACAGCTGACATTTGTCCAGCCAGAAGACTCTTTTTTTTTTTTTTTTTTGTGTGTGTGTGTGTGTGCGCGTGCATATACATGTACACATGGTGGTGCATTTGCAAGCAATTTAGATGTGTAGCATAAATGTGTTTATGTAAATCTGCATGCGTGTGAATTTAGCATGCGTTACCGACGGTTGTGTGCGCTGAGGCCTGTCTGTGTTTGTGTGTGGGGGCAGCACAAAGCTACCTTGCAGGCCAGCAAGGCCAGCAGCAATGAACAGACAAGTACATTGATCTTGGAGCACCGTGGCTATGGCAACAGGGTCAGCCTCCGACCATGGGAGAACGAGGGTTGCCAAGTTTCATGTCAAATGAGCAGAGAGCAGCTCGTTTGATCCCCGGGCCAGTCTCCTTATTAAAGTGTCTTGCTGGGGGGCAGACGTTGGGGATCATGAAACACTGCATTAAAGGAGGACATGGGAATGCCTAGACTACAAGACTATCACACAGTTCATCACCGGAAGTGCCTATTTTACGAGCTGACGAGGTGACAAGGCTGAAAATGGTGCAGCTGAGGGGTACATTCAAGTCATTCAAGCATGGAATGAGTGGCGGGGGCGGAGAGATGTAGGGGAGAAAGTAATAGCAGGCAAATTATAGGCACAGCCTCATCATGCAATCAGATCTGCCAACAATACATTTAGTCTTTGTAGGGATTAATTTTTTAAATCTTGATATAGCCTGTAGTTAGCCTACACTATATACAAACTTTGTTCTAGCATGTGTGTCCTCATGCACTGTATAAAGTCTACATATGCCCTGCTGCATGCATGCACGTTTGGCTCTTTTTAAGGTACATTTGTTGACATAAGTTCTATTGCACCCTGTGTGCTTATAACCCTGTGAGGCTAGCGTTATACAATAGCTGCCTTTACTTGTGTTGATCCCCTTGCTATTGGCTCTAAAGAGAAGTTCCTGTGGGTGTTCTGTATAGGCCTAGGCTGTGCATAGTGATAACCTCAGGTGTCATCTATTTCTCATTTTTGGATTGTTAAAGATTTAAATTAGAAACCCACATTTAGTTTCCTTCATTGTAAATATAGAAGCCTCCTCTCCCCTCTCAGCCTTATTGGGGTGCACTGCATGCAGATCACCTGTTAATTGAGTCACATTTCTTGGATGTTTTATTACTCTGCTTTAAAGGTCTGTACTGATCACTCGGCAACATAACTCTTTCCTAACACACACACACACACACACACACACACACACACGGTGTCAGCAACTGGAATCCCACACAGACATTTAGCACTGGCATACTGTTTTGTTCATTCACTAACCTTTCTTCTGCTGCTGTTGTCTTGAGAATATATAACCCTGTTGTTGACCTTTTTATATTTAATGAGCATGCACTGCTGAAAGGACACAAAATGGAGATGTGCGTTTTGTACTAAAGCAGAGATGATACAAGTTACTAGTGCCAAGTAGGGGGCCTCTTTAGTTATTTCCATAAAGACTGTAAATATTAGTTAAATAAGTTAATTTTACTATTTGGTTGCTGTTTTGGTTTCAGTTGTGTGTGTGTGTCTGTGTCTGTGTGCCATAGTAAAAATCACTTAAAGTATTGTTATTCCATTTAGATACGAATATT
>JAOEHI010009607.1:8246-33720 GCA_025447815.1 Percopsis transmontana
GGGGCCGCCCCCCTCCATCCCCCCCCCCACCCACACCCCCCCCTTCCCCCCCCCGCGCCCCCCCCCCCCCCCCCCCCGGCCGGGGGGGCGGGGGGGGGGGGGGGGGGGGGGGGGGGGATCTGTGTGTGTGCGCACGCATGTGTCGCGTGTGTGCCAAAGATGAGGCACTGACATGCCACGCCAGAGAGCAGAAAACAGAGAGAATGAGCAGAAAGGGAGCTGTCATAAACATGGCAACTGAAGACATAAGGCAGGAGGTGAGGATAAAAGACAAGAAGAAGGGGGGGAGTTCAGAAAATGAGCTCCCTTATTTTTGCTCTGTGCCAACTGCACCTTTTCCATCCTCTCTGATACATTAGGTGGCAGCATGGACATTTATATTAGATTTTTTTTCTCAGGTGAGATTGACCTTTCTGTGCTAGAGCACGATTACGAGAACAATATCTAATACTGTGGTCTCTGGGGTTTAATTAGCCTGCGGCTGTTTGTGTTTCATTAGCATTGCTTTACTGCCACTCTGTTGAGGTCCTCAGAAGACTAAACTGGGTCACTCGGTGCTCAATGAGCTCTGTCCATCTCTCTGGTACGGATTTATTATACTAAGAAAACCATTCATTTATGTCTGTCGTTTAATTAATAAAAAGAAAAAGATACCGTGAGGATTTATTACTACTTGTTGTTGTGTTTTGTTCAATATCAAGAGAAGAGAGCGAATGACTAGCGAACAACTACAATTTACAATTTGGCATTTAGCAGATGTTTATTCCAAAGCGACTTACAATTACATGGTGCTATTACATGGAGCAGTTAGGGCATCTTGCTTAAGGATGCTTACAGGTAGGCCAACTCTGGGGCACGAACCCACAACCTTCTGGCTGGGAGTCCAACACCCAAACCAGTAGACTATCCTGCCCCCCCAACTAGCGAACAACTTGCGAACAACTAGCAAACAACTAGCGTACAACTAGCGTACAACTAGCGTACAACTAGCGTAGAACTGGCATAAGGCAGAAGGAAACATGACAGAGGTGGTAACCTGTGATCTACCTACATCATTGTATGTCACGCCAGAAAGGCCACTCACCCCCTCAGACATAAGTACTAAATGTGTGTGTAGGAGCTCGGACATTCATAAAGTACTTTAACACAGTGGTTCTCAACACCGGGGTCTGGACCACCAAGGGGTCACAAGATGCTTTAGGTTGGACTTCAAAATGCTTTCAAGATAGGCTAATACAAAAAAAGGGGTGCCATGTGTCCACTAGCAGCTGCTGAGATCTGTGGAGCATATTTATCACCCCAGACACCTGGGAAGTCCCGGGAGAACCACAAAATGTATGCGACCAAAATACACCCAGACTACACGCAAATACATAAGTATACACTCAGCACACATGGACTGATGTGTACAGAGACACACACACACAAAGAAAATGCAAAGCACGCACTGTGTTCCTGCAACTTCACATCTACACGATGTCCCTCCATCAATCTTTACTTAAAAAACAAAACTAGTGAAAGCGTTCACTTATAGAAGCCGACACAGAACTCTGTGTCAGAGGCGGCCTCTCCTCTGGCTGCGCAGCCGGCCTTATTTCCCCCGGGGCTGCCCCTCGCAGGCAATTGCAGCAGTAATACATGTTGACACCCCAATACAACCATTTACCACAGAACACTAGCCCAAAGGCTGCTTCCATCCGCTAAACCCTCCCTAACACACACACACACACACACACAAAGTACAGTGGCCCACACACAAAGAGACACACAGTCATACACACACACACACACACAGTACATACTGAGAGGGAGAGAGACGTGCATTTACTCTTCTCCACTTCAGAAGGGCGCCATCTATGAGTGATTTAAACCATCCCCCCGGGAATCCGGTGGATTGGGCCAGTCGTCAATCTGTTCACTCTCTATGTCAGCGTTTTACAATATGACCACCCTCTTGATGTATGTGTGCATCTGTGCGCCTGTGTCTCTTTGCAATCAAGTAAACGAGGATCGGAGATGCAAGTAGGGGGGGGGGGGAGACATATACACCATATGGAGAGAGAGAGAGACAGCGTGCACCGTGATGAGTGCATACTGTATGTTAGCAGTAGCACATACTGTAGCGCACCTCCGCCCCCGTGCTTCAGTGAGTCACCCGCTGCAACTGCAGGCTTGCAGGCAGCTGGGATATGCAACGCATCTCCAAGTCATTGAGTCATTTGCTAGCATCACATAAGTTACCAGATGTCAGTGAGCAAAAGATATGATTCAGAGAACACACACGGTTAACCTCAAACACTGCAAAAGCAAACGTTTGACACAACAAAACAACATAAAGTTCTAATACTCTCATTAGCTCAGCATCCGCTGCTAGAAATTGCTGGAAAGTACTGTCAAGACTAGTCATTTTTGCTCGATATTCCAGTTTAAAGAGTCTAGTAAGCAATAATATCATGGGTCTGAAAAGTTGCTCCTCCAGGCGTAGATGGACAAAGCCATTACTCCATGGCATTTATCCCAGTTCAGAAAAGTTAAAGGAAGAGGCAAACGCTGAGAGGCAAGTAGGGCTGTGCAAAAAAATCAATACAGCCGAGTATCGCGATACTGTTTTCCGCGATACTGTATCGATTATTTAGCCCCACGTATAGTAACGTAAAAAAACATTATTATTATTTTTTTAATTAAGCACAAGAAGGGGAATAGATATACAAAATGAAGGCTATATTTCAATCATCAATACATTTTTTCATGTTAAACTGATTTAAAACACAGTTTGCAATGCAAATACCGTTGTAATATATTGGTGACCCTCGTGACCCATGTGCCGTGATAGATATCGTATCGTGAGGTCCTTGCCAATAACCAGCCCTAGAGGCAAGGCACATAAAAATGCTTAACAGCGGGCCTATATACTGTACAATACTGATAGCCTGGATGGAGCATCTAAACAGCCAGTAAATGGCTTGAAGGTGTAGATAAGATTCCTGAAACTGCGTATTCTCACTTTTCAAGATATGTTGTGCTACACTGAGAAATACTGTACTGTACTGTACAATACATTTCAATACATCTGTTAAAACAAGACCTTCATTACCCGCGTGTCTCATATACTGGGAGGCAGCTTCCCTCATCCCACATGGTAGACCTCTCTCCCTCTCTGTCTGGCTTTCCAGAGTGCCGCAGATATAGGGAGGATGAAGATACGCGAGGGAGAGGAGTGAGAGCGCTGTGGGAGCCTCTCAATGGAGTACCCAGACACCTCTAAGTGAGTCATTCTGCCTTTTCTATTCACTCCCTCTCCTCCAAGGACACCTACCTTACCCTCCACCCTGGCTCCAGCACTGGTGCGTACAGTACATGCACACACGTATTCCACAAGCACATATAGGCCATGGCAACAGTGGTTTGGATCTCCCAAAGAGGTTCTAATATATTCTTTTCCACTTAAGACATATGCTGATCATGTTCAGCTATGTGATGCATTTTACATTAATAGAAATATGAGTAATAGACATTTTCAGGTGTTAACATCTTAGCAAGAATACCGGTATTCTAGTTATGTCTTGTTAAAATGGTACAGATCAATATTATGCCACAATATTATGTGCATGTGAACATAGTGGCTGTTACACCCATCAAAACACTCACCCCTTTTTTATTGGTCAATTTATTGAACATCTATTAAGTAAAAGGTAACTTTTTGGAGTGTTGGCAAAAAGTAAAAGTCCTCTAATTCAATTCAACAGAAAATGCTTAGAAAAGTGCTGCAATCCATCATTTTGATTTTAACAAGGAAAATAAAGAGAAATTGGTATTGGTTCTTGCTTTATTTCGAGGTTAATGATATTGTTAGTGATTTAGATTGGGGCTTTGACCTGTCGCCACAGCATGAAGCCAGAAAGATCTGTGCGTGTGTGTGTGTGTGTGTGTGTGCGTGTGAGAAACCGTGTTAATTAGGTTAATAGATGGAAGGCTATCTTAATTGAGTATGTATACAGATCAGTTAATTGGGTTAGATGAGATTCCCTGACAGCCGTGCAGCTCATAGCCACTGCTCAGATCGATCAGATGGACAGGGACACAGCAGGTGCTTTCATTAAATGCCAACACGAGCACACTGAAACACATGGATCAAATTGCACAGGAACTACCTTCTGAAAAGGAGAGAGAGAAAAAAGCAGAGACCTCCTGGGAACAAGATGTATAATAAATCTCTAGATGAAAAACAAGAAAGAGTCATGATGGCAATGTAATGGCAGAGGAAAATAGAGAATTCGAAATAATTATGGATTTCTGTGTGTGTGTGAGTGTGTTTAGAGTGAGAGGGGGAGAGTGAGAGAGACACTTGGGATTTAAGATCTCTTTCATGTGGAGGTGAATACATAAATAACAAAATGAACTCATCAAAAACAGCCCAAAATATTCACACACACATGCCCCACACACATCCCACGTCTCTTTTCTTTTCTAAATTCAAAATGTGGTAATATCATGTATGTTAGCAACAGTTTGAATAACTGTTAATCTCTGAGTAATCTCATGAGCTCAGAAGTATGAACATTGCAATATACATATAAATGTGTCCTTTATAGTCCTGATTCCCAAAGGATTTAATGGGAAATAGGCATTTGAATAAGAGCCTTTTAGAGAATCAGTCATGATTTGGAATGATAAATATCCTCATTGTCGTAAATTAGTGTTTATAATGTTATTGAGTCTTTTCAGGATTTGATGTGAAAGCTTTATGTATCTTATGACCAACTAGTGCCTGCTACCGTATTTGTACAGTACATTACATCTTTAAGGTGGTGGATGGTAGAGAATTGCCAAATGAAGGTATTTTCAAGGTATTCAAGAAATCTCAACTGCGGTTGTGTCACTTCGTGCTTATTACAATCTGCTGCTTCCTAAAATAGCACAGTGTTCTCTGAAGTTGGGCTTTGACTCGATTAACACGAAGAGAGGCATGCAGGATACGTCAATCTGTGAACCACACGATTCACATTGTGACACACACTCACGCACACACGCACACATAGATAACGTGGAAACGTATATTTAAACCTCATATATGTAAGTAAACTGAGAGGTGCTGCAAGTTTCCAGCGCTGTCTGCGTGGGTGTAGCTTAATTATGTATATTTCTGTGTTGCAACACTACTGATGTGATAAACATCTTATCTTTTTTGTGTGTACCTCATAGCTTCAAGAAAAAAATTAACATCATCTGTCACATTTCTTACATTTTCCTTATGCATTTTGTATAATTGTTCCAATTATACCCGAAATCTTCATGTCTTCTATGTTCTTATGTTTTAATGTTTTTGTTTATTTGTGCACATGCTTGCTGCAAAATGAATTGCCCCTGGGGGGACAATAAAGATCTCTTACTTTCTTACTTAAAGAAAATGAATTTCAGAGATGCTTGAGTTAATCTAAAATTGTCATCTTAAATTAAAAAATGTCATTTTGAATTATATAGCACCTTATTAGCCATGCTGTGCTCCTCATCTTTTATAAACTAGTAGACCTCTTCAGCACTTGTTTCAACTCAATATCGTTGAACCCACGAGTGGGTCACAGCAAACAAAATGTTTACTGTTCACTTGTATAGCTGTGAATTACCCCTTTAAAGCTGGACACAGACCTGGAGTGGAGTCCTGCTGAGTCCTACTACACTCTAGCAACTCTTATTAAGCAGCACTACTAAGGCCCAAGGATTCTCTTACAAAACCAATCAATATAGGATCTGCCTCCCCACCATCCCCTGGGCACTCCACTCCACTTCAGGCCTTAGCCTGTTCTGCTGTGCTGTAGCTCTCACAGTCATTCACATTCCCAATGCGTGTGCGTGTGTGTGTACATATTTACAGTTGTTTTTTTGACCAATGGGCCCTAAAAAGAAGTGATTCATAACTTGGGAAAACACTTCACCCTTCACACCCTCTGTTATACCGCACCATAAAATATTGTGTTCACTCTAACACACACACACACACACACACACACAGACATAAAGTTCCTATGCATAATAGCATACAACATACATCATATAAACGACCTAGACACAATTGAAAACATTGAGCACAAATATATGCATATTTTATTGAAGATACTATAAGTTTAATATTTCTTGAGCAATATTATTCATTATTCCATGCCTTGTCGCCTGCAGAGGGTCACAATAAGCCCCACATTAAGACACTCATTGTGAACCACTGCTCTCAACCTGTGACTCAAACCGCTCAGTATAATCTTCAAATTAACTGATAACTTAATAAATGAAACGCATCAAATTCCTATAATACCCAATTGAACCTTAATTGATATAAAGATTGCTAGTATCCTATCGTCATTATAAATACTTCTTTAAAGGAAAGGGAAACAGGTTAAGTACTGCATCCTGAGAGACACATGAATGCAATAACCGCCCATTCATGAATAAATAAACACTCCAGGCACAGTGAATGCATTGGCTGTCCCTGTGCTCTTCCATCACTAACACCTGTATGAACGGCAAACAATAGGCAGCTGCTGTTGTACAGGTGAACTCACTCACACAGAACAGCACCCGCTAAGCTTCCAAAACGGGAGACGTTGTAGTGGGTTGTACTTCAAGTCAACTCTGATATACCACACGAGAAATATAGGACAACCTAAAAAACAACAACATTCATTTACACTCAAAGATTTAAAATGTTGAAAATTCCTAACTAGTATACGCGTATGTGTTAAATGGAGCCTTGATTGGTTCGACTGCTACATAGCAAGATTACGTTTCTGAGGTGATTACCATCATCGTATCTTGTTTGTAGTGAGAGCACACTTTATTTTAACCTCTAGAAAAATCCCATGTGGTTCGATGTATTTTAGATTTGATAAATCTGATGTTTTCTAACTTTTAAAAGCATAAAAAGTATAAAAGTATATACGTATATAATGGTCTAAGAGCTGTATCCCCATACACGTATTATTACCTTGACAGTCAAAACAGATTATAAAGATTATACTCAGGCACAAAACACATACTTATTACCACGCATCGCTGACCCTGATGCCTTTCACCTTTTCTAGCATTAAAGGTCATTTGGTATACACTCAGAGGACTCCTAAATGTTTTGTTACATAGCAGCAGAACTGAGCTGGGCTCCCACAGCCATTGGCAAGTGTTTAGCCGCTGGCAGGTCACTGGTTTCATGCCACGAATGAGGGAAAGAATTAGATGATTTGTGAAGCAGACGGGAATGGTTGATGCTACTCAGCTACTGCTGATGTGCCTCTGAGCAAGAACCGGCACCCAGTTGTTCTTATGGATCTTCCTAGGAGAGGGCAGTGGAACTTGTGAGTGTAACAGCAACGTGTGTGTCCGCATATATGTGACGGCAGGACAGGGCTCAATGTTTCTTAGTAGTTGTTCAGTTCAAATGCAGATACACGATAACAACTCAATAACCAGCCCAGCTTCTGACGTCTACTTCTGTGTATACATTTAGTTATATGCAACAGACACATGAATATAGGCGTGCATGCAGGCCTGGGGCTAGTGCACAAGTTATTTTGAGAGAATCTACACATCCCCCCATTTGGCACCCAGCAAAAACTGCTGCGCTGTTATCGGAATACAGGTTGGCTAATCACGACATGCTCAAATAAGCCTCATACTTTTGTATAGTAGTATATTTTTATACATTTGTGTTACTTTGTGTATTGTTGTGCTAGGTTAAAATAGCTAAAATTATTGCTATTTTCACCGGATTCTGGCCACAGTGGTTAAAGTTACATTTACATTGTATTACTTTTTTTTAGCAGATGATTTTTGCCAAACCACTTAAAGTGAATACAATTACATCATAAGGAGACGGTGGAAGGTATACATCTTGGTCAAGGCTGTGTACAGTTAGGCCCGCACTGGGACTCGAACCGATGACCTTTCAGCTTGGAGCTGAACACCCAGGCCACTGAACCACTAAAATATCCAACTACTGTATGCTCTGGATATTTTACTAGCCAGAGTTTTCTCTTTCTCTCTTTCTTGGAGTTTACTGGCATTTTCGTTCATGTGTATTCGATGCCTTTTCACAATTTTTTTGTGTTTCTATTATTGCATATCGTACACATATTAGGGATATGCTTTATATACAGAGGTGCCGTTCCATCTCCATATAAGAGTGCTACAGTATGTTCACTTTCTAGAAGTGTTACCACAAGTCAGTTGGAGCAATTTGAGGTTCTCCCTCACTGTGATTATGTGTTTACTATTGATAAGGCAGCCAGAGAAATGTCACCAATGTGTGGTTTGTATTTCTCACTGGGAACTACACAGGTCGTTATAGAGTATAGCTTTAGACAATGGCAGTTCCTTGGCATATGAAGCAAAACGCGATGCATGCAACAATTATAAGCTATTACAGTGAGTGTAAACCTTTACGTTCAAAAGGCACAAACGCCTTTTAAAAGAGCCAGGGTTACCGACATAGCAGCTCCAACATTGACTACTTAATCTCATAAGTATGATAATATCATAAAGGTTATAGGGTTAGTGTGTGTGTCTGGAAGACTGCCAAATTCACACTTTATAATGTGCAGCTTTATTTATTTGTTTGCTCTTGTAGAGACTAGAGTACATATTATCACATGCGGAAACATATGCGGATATGCTATTACCAGCATAACAGTCTCCACGCTTCAGACATGAATCAATATTTATGGAATACAGTACTTCTACTCAAATATCATGCTACTATCACCTAGGTACAAGGGACTACAATACTTCCTGGCACAAACTGAATTCAGTGACATTTGTTAAAATATTATACGCTTGTATTTTTGCAAGGGACCCACTTCTATGCTAAATGTATGAGTTTGGAAATTAGGGTAATAAAATACACGAGGGTGTTGCCATATAAACCAAAATGCAGGGAGATAACTAGTGCGAATTTCACGATGTCATCTGTCGGGGCGTGAAAACTGGTAGGAAGGACACTTCTGTGCATGTCGCATGGAGGAAAATAATATATGTACAAATCATTTTGCTGTGGAATTCCTATCTGAAAGACTAATGTCTTTTGGTCTGTTTGTTTCTGCCTGCTCATGACGGTGCGTTTCAATCTATCTATTTATGTGTGAACTGTAAATAGACATTAAACAAGACATGTCAAAAATGTCAGCTTTCTTTTTTTCTTTCTTTCCTAATTCCTCTCCACTGCCTATTCTCATCTCTTTCTCTCCTTGGCCACTGTGATGCCTCTTGTTGGCCTTGCACAGCATTAATAATTGAAAGTGATTCCTGCAGACAGTGGGTTTTGGTGCCATGAGCCCACTGGTCATGGCTCCATGCGGCTGATGCTAGGTGGCAGGTCGAAGCAGAGCCCCCCCGACCCCCCCCCCCCACCCCAACCCCATGCCAACCCCAGTAGGCCACATCTGCCCGGGCGACTAACCAATAGTTCCCCAATCACCCAGTAGAGATGCACAATGAACACAGAGACACTGGCATGCACAATGGCGTCTGTCAGGGCTCGCGAAGCGGTCTTGTCTCTAAACCAGACAGCATAGTTTTGCACCATTAGCAGTGCTTAAGAGCACAGGAACAGTCAATATCACTTTGGAACGTGAATGTAGTGTGTGTGTGTGTGTGTGTGAGAGAGAGAGAGAAAACAGAAGGGGGGGGGGGGGGGTAGTGGAGTAGCCCAAGTGCAGGTGTGCAGCAGCCCTGGGCTATGTGCTCATGTCTGTAATACGGCGGTGGAATGGGATGATTAGGCAGAGGGCTGATGAGAGGGGGAAAAGGGAGGGAAGGAGAGATGGAGGGAGGGAAGGTAGAGAGGGAATGCCCCAGTCCTGTCCCCCCGGGTGAATCAGCGGCAGGAGGAGTTACTGCCCTGCCAGGGAGGGGTGCTGTCGCCCTGGCGGTCTCTGCTCGCTGGAGTGGCCAACGCCAAGCATCTAGTTACACATGCTTAACACACACACACACACACACACACACACAAGGAGAACACGGCGGGAGAAACGTTAGGCTGGAGGGTTGTATGTGAGTTTGGAGAGTGCCTATAGGAAAGGAGAAGCTACTATGTAATGTGTGTAAGTGAATGCGGGCGGGCTGAGAACATACTGGGATTCGACCACAGCTAGAGCTCTAGTACAGGATCTGAGGCACAGCCATGCTGAGATCCTGATCAGCAAGTTGAACACCTCTCTACAATAAATACACTTGTGATGAGTGTGTGCGTGTGTGCGTGTGTGCGTGTGTGCGTGTCTGTGTGTGTGTGTGTGTGTGTTGGAGGGGGGGCACCTTCGTCCCAACTGTATTTTAATACGCCTGTGCCTTATGTGTGCCAGGAAACACACATCACACAATGCTGCATGTTTCAGCCACAATCATGATGAGCTCCAGCCGTGAGGTGGCATGCCTCAGAGCTTCACCCCACAATGAGGCCGGACCACGGGCCTCAGAGGTGACCCCTTCTACTTAAGTCAACACAAAGAGTGTAATGAGTTGATATACACTGTCTCTCTCTCTCTCTCTCTCTCTCACACACACACACATACACAAACACACCAGGGGTGGGAACCCTCCCTGCATAGTAAGTACATTTCATTCATCTACATGCACTGTGCCTGCAGTGCACAGTTTACACTCACACACACACATTGGCATCGGAATGAATCTAGCCCTTTTTACCTGTGAGGGAACCACAGGAACCATGAGATCCCTACATTATGTTTGTCTTTTCCGGGATTTTATAGTAGCCTACCGGGGATACTATAAAAACGAACTGAATCCATCATTCTATATTGTCTAGTGTCTAGGAAACTGAAGTCAAAAGTCAAAAGCAAAAGCTGTCTCACTCTGCATTCTCTATTGCACTTGCCACCATCTCCTATTATGAATCAAACAGGGATCAAGTTAATCAATTATGATCCCCTAATGAATCCTCCACGCTGGGCAGGACTGGTGCCTTCTGATCATTGCGTGAGCTACAGCTACTCACGCCCACGCCCTCCAGGCCATCAGCGGATTAAGGATGAAACTGCCTCTGATTTGAATGCCTCCTAACAAGGCCTATATTAATTAGCTCGACGCCCTGCCGGCCACAGGATGTAACACATGTCCAAACTAATGGAAAACTTAAAAGGGGGCGTAATCGACCTCAAAATCACCCTCTGTAGTGCAACTACAAGGCATTCTAGATGCCGACGTCCGAGCAAGTTTAGGGTGTGTTTTAGACAAAGTGCACAATATCCAGATGAACGCGTCGATGTGTCGCCTAGTGCACTTGATCAAGAAGCCAATAAATGATTGATCACACAGGTGGACATGCTTAAAAGATATAGGCAACGGAAAAGAGCTAGCTAACTGTTCTGCCGTAGACCTGTAGCTAATAATACTAGAGCAATCTAAAAAAGCCTACTACTCGTTACTGGGAGCTAGCCTACTCACTCAGTCCTTCCGATGCACTAGAGCGTCGTCGCATGGCATCCCGGTCTCTGGCGTCAAGCTCGTCAAATGAGTTCTCTCGGGACAGAGCGCCTTGATTCTCACAATCATCATTTGCAAAGATACTGCCTCCTTTCAGTCTCCCCCCCGCTTTTCTATGGCATCATGTGAAAACATGCATGCTCCGGAAATTGCTGGTTTGCAGGCCAACCGTCCGCGTCTTCCTATCTAGAGAACAAGTGACAGCGGTGGATCCCTTTTCGAGAGGATGCTGACGCGCAAACGGAGGGGCTCGCCTCTTGCTTTCTCTTCTTGCTCCATCGGCGCTGCTGGTTGCTCGGTTAAAGCGGCACCATGTGACGGAGCCAGGCACACGCTCAATGAAACTGACCTCACGGATGAGCGCCTTCTAGTGGAAAGCATTACAAATATCAAGCGACGGTTCAAAGAGGCGGTCTGCCACATCGTAATTTCATTATGAAGTTTTCACATATTTGTTATAGCCTTATCACCATTGTGTTTATTCTTTATCTGGTCTGGGCGTTTGCTCATAAGGTGTGCAGAGAAATCAGTCTAGGGCTCTACCACCAGAGTAGGCTATGAGGAGAATCTTAATCTTTTATGAGCGTGGATCTAAATAAAGAAAGCATCCACGCTGTGACTGTTTGCTTGTTTGTAGATTAGTGTCTAAAGCCTAATTTTGCATCTTTGTTTTATTCAATATATTAGGAATGCTCAATGAGATCAAAGCGTGTACCTGGCTTTCCGTTTTGCACATGCTTTATTGGCAGTTGATGCAGTAGGCCTGCCGTGTATTTCATCAGAGTCTTCAATGTGCTCATTGGCCTTGCCCGCAGTGTTGAGACTCCAAATGTATTCCCGCAATATGATGAATTGCTTGTCTGGTACGTCCACGCGTGTGTGAGACTGGTATTTTGTGCTGCCGTGTTTTGAGAGCCAAAGAAAGACTCGGAATTGGGGAAAGGTGGACTGAGACGCTTTCAAGCAGAGAAAGAGAAGGCTCCAACTTCTGAGGGCTCTTTGTGTTATTGTCCACCATGAACCAGACACTGGGCTCTCCTCCACAATGCAGGGCTCCTCTGACCAGAGCACCGCTGGCTGCCCTGTCACTTTGCATTAGACTCTTAGCAAAGGACAACGGCCCCTGTGGGCCCCAGAGTACACTGGACACACAGATAACTCTGTCTCACACACACACACACAAACAGGAGGTTTTGAGGGGTGGAGGGGCAAAATGCGGTGTTAAAGGATAGTATATAATGGAAGTATGACAGTGACCTTATTCTTGCCTGGGCTTCACTCCAGTCACACACACACCCACACTCGCACACACACAACTGCTTTTCAGAACTGCCATTCACCATTCACACTGCATGGTCACTGTGTTGGCTTTCTACCAAATGTTTTATAGCCTATATGTGATATGCTGTTATGCTAGCTTTAAAGCTTTATGCTTTCATTCTGTCTGTATCAAAATGCTGTTGACATCAGATGAATGTTTATTTCTTCTATTTTACACACTATAAAGATCACATGTCTGTTTTTAGACAGCGAAACCTCAAGGAGGTAAAATAAAGCATTTATTCTAGAGGCCTACAAAAAAAAAGACGCAAAATTTTGTCCCTCTCCCGAATCCAAAAATACCAGTTTATTTTTAGCGCCGAAGGAGCTGGAAGACAGCAGGCAGGCTTGTGTCCAGTGCCGGGCACACAGCTGGCCAAGAGACTTAGGGAGCGGAGATGCGAGAGGCGCTGCACAGAGCGGAGGAGTGTGTGATGTAATCACATGTGAAGTGTTCCCTCGCTCGGCGTGCCGACGCTGTGAAAGATTTAACACGCCGCTGAGGAGAAAGGTGGAGCCGTGGACTTCCATTCTGAGGGGGTTGGGTGGGTTTTAATGGCCGATTGTGTGTAGTTTTCAACACGTTTTTTTACAAATTATACCCTAAATTATATAGCCTATACATGCCCAATATGCAAGGAGACGATTTGCTAATAAAAACGCAAACAGCGCCACCTGTCCCTCAGTTTGGGAAATAACTTGTATAACTAAATGATTAAATGAGATATTAATGACATAATACACAGAGCAAAAACGTGAGGTATGCAGACACGCATAACCTGCTTTTCGAACATGAACCTTTCTAACGTATCCACTAGATGGCGCCAAGACTATAGGCTACACCACTTTCTTACCGTTTCAGTATTCCCAAAAAGTGATAAAATAGCTAAATCATTTTTTTTACCACTAGGCTACTATAATCATTATCAATTGTATTTTAATAAATGCACATTTCTATAGCTTTTTCATAATGTGTGACACACAACACAACTGTATTTGCGTGTTTTCTCTCCATAAAGCATCGTACATTTTTTTCTGCCAATCCTAACAATGCTGGCTTCAGTTTTACAGTTCCAATTTGGCAGTGTTTAGGCGGTAGGCTTACTTCTCAGTCACTACTAAAACAGTTGACGCCCTGCGCCTCCTTCCCCCTCCCAATGTCTGTATGTCTCCCCCTATTTGACTAGCCTCCCCGCCGAGCGCACAGTCACCGGTTTGCAACCGTCTACCCTGTAGGCTACCAGTCAGTCAATTCAAGTGCGACAGGGCAGGGACAAACAAGCACGCCTTTAAACCAAATCCGGCTCCACATTGCTGTGAGTAGCCTACAGTTTGGAGGACAAGAAACACAAATAAGACAGAATGGGACACCGAGGCTCACAGCTTTCTTGACAGAGGACTGAGGCACAGAGAGCTCCGGGCGCGAGCCAAGAGTCGCCCCGTTTTTAAAGTCCCTTTCTCCCCCATATTACGACTTTTCTTGCCTCGGACACAATGGGCTGCTGTAGCGGACGGTGCACGTTGATATTTATCTGCACTTTACAGTTGGTAAGTGGACTCACTTATTTTGTACGCAACACGAGTTTTGTGGTTTTTGGTGGTATTTTTATTATTAACGGCCAACGAGGCTACCTTCTGCCACTGCCCACGCTGTTAGAGATAGCCTAATTGTAGAAATTGTCCTGAATATACTAATTTTCAACACGTGTTGAAAAAAACGGATTTGGACAGTGTTTCGAGCTTAGGCTACTATAAGAAACTTCCACGTGTGCTATGTTGAATATTCCTCTTCTACGAGGGCTTTTCCACGAGGGCTTTTCCACGAGGACTTTTCGTGAGAGACAACATATGGTGATGTTGGTGGTAGTAACTAAGCACGCTGGGATGTCAGTGTTCCTCCCCCACTGACAGCCTATAGGGCCTATCTCAGCCTAATGATACTGGATCAAGTAACTAGACTGTCTGTTACAACAGTGTCGTTAGCACTTTCTTTGCATTGTATTGTAACTGTTGAGATTGTGAGCCACAGTTTACCATACTGTAATTTCAGAAGTCAACGTATTTTTCTGATACGTTAGGCTATATGATTAATCAACCAAAGCTGGTGTCCAATGCCTTGTCAGTTTTACAAGGCTCAAATGGCTTTTTTAAATACATTGACTGTAGATTAATATGTATATATATTTCGATAAATAATACTAATAATAATAAAAAAAACGTAAAAAAAAACATATAGGCCTATATATATATATATATATATATATATGTTTGGCTATCATTTCCATAGAAAGATATAAATCTGTGATCTGGAAGAGCATGGATACAGTCGCTGTTAGCCTTTAGGAGATAGATGAGTTTCAGCTGGTGATCAGTGAAGTGAGAGCTGCGACATTTTACTTGACAGGGTGCAACGCTGTTATTTATGGCTGTATTAAAACTGAGCTTGCTTATGCTGTAAGCTCCCCTCACCATACTCTCCCAACAGCTCAGGGAACAATAAAATCTACTCTTGACAAAGAGTAGATTCTGATTGAGTGTTGAATACAATACAGGAATGAAAGGAAGAAAAATTGAGGAGATTAGCTTTATCAACACATTACATAATGGAAGGCTATATGGGGAGTTGGGTTTGGCACTTGGCATACTGGTAATGTGACAGAACTAAAGGTTCAGCAAAGGTCAAATAGGTAACTCTGCTGTATTTATTTCCCCAATAGACCACAGATGGTTTCTGTGGTTTACTGCTTTGACCTGATCTCAGATTGAAAACTGATGGTCTAACTCAGGTATTGATGGCCTGCAAATTATCCAAATACACAACAGAATATCGCCCTGACATTGTCTTTGTTATCACAGGATGAGGCTGGAAATGACAAAACAATGTGGATGGAATAAGTTGAGTCATGTAGATGCCCATGCCTGCCCTGAACTGAGTTGGTCGCAAATGTTTGAAGCTTTTACAACTTTTGCCTTTTTTTACCTTTTGTTTGACACATTTCATTCAAGGTTGTAGCAGTAAAGGAAATTGCTTACAACAAAGTAGTATTAAATAGCAGCAATTTTAGTGTAGCTGATTAATGAAAGTAAATGTAAACTGGTTTTGTGCCATAAATTGATCCTTCTTTCTTCTCAGACCCGGAGAAGCAGGGAATTGCATGGTAAAAGCAAGGCTTTTAGAGATCCAATCCAAACTGCGATAGCATGATTTAATTTTTCATAACTTTATTATACATTGTACAATGTAGCATAATATAAATGTAGCACATAATTACGTAATTACTGTAAAAAAAATCTTGTTGTTAATGGCTTTAAATAGAAACCCAGATTTATGTGAACATGATCACATTTGACTATATTTGATCAGAGAAAATAATTTGTTATCATAGCTGTACATTTTTTTTGTTTTCTTTCATCGATCTCATCCTACTGTTGTTGTTTCTAGCCCATTGTCACCACCGAAGTGGAACTGGGATGTTTGATTGTTTAACTTTCAGGTTTCACTGTTTCAGCAGACACTTACAGTACAAATGGTGAACTGTAGACCTCAGCCAGAGCCCACCTGTGTATCTCTGTATGGCTACAGCAGAGTAGCTTCATTCTTAGTTATTGTCTGGTCATGTTGTATGACACACACACACACACACACACATCCACCGTGAGGAACACACCTGTTTTCCATGCCCAGGTCCGGTATATGGACCTTTTTGCCTCATTAGAGAAAAGGAAGGTGACCATTTGTTAAGAGGTGTATAAAACTGTCAGCAAGCTGCCTAAACAGTCCCACAAGACTCTGGAAACAGCTTTATTTCCCACCGGCACTATATCTGGGTGACCTGACGCTTCCTGTCGACAGGAACACACACACACACACACATGCTCGTACGTCACACATGTACACACCTATGCTAATGGTGACTTTAACATGAAAAATGGGCTTGCTTTGAACCCTCAGTGACCCTTTCACTGGTCATTTGTGTGTGCGTGTGAATGCTTGCATATACAGTATACTGTACCTTATATACTTGGGCAATTGCCCAAGACTCAATAAACTTCTATTATTGGTGTAGTATATGCATATTTAACGAATACAGGCTGTATAGCTACTACTGGTCTAATGGTTCCCATTCATAGAGCAAGGCAAGGGATGAGGACTGAGGCCTATTCATTGCCAGGCAGCAATGTTATTCTCAGTTCATTACAGGGCAAAACTTCTCCATACACCATCCCTTAGATGTAAAAATAGCCCCTGTGAACCAACCCGAGTGATAATTCATCTTGCCGTCCCTAATTGAATTGTGGTGGAATTTCTTCATCAACAGGCCGAGCTCTGGGACTTTTCTGCCCTGGATAGAAGGTAACCGATAATGAGCGAGTATTGACTGAACAGCCTCTGCTTCCTCTTCCCTGTGTAACCTACAGTAACTGTTAGGGACAGTAGGGTGGCTGTGTTTGGGGCGCTCTGATCATCCCCAGAGAAACACTAGTGCTTGGCCGGAAGCCCTGCAGCTCTAATGACTTGTTTGGACTTGGAAAATGAGTGCGTTCTTTTTTTTTTGTGTTGACCTAAAGCTGACCTCGCACAGAAGAACCTTTAATTGGCTGGATTTGGGACTGGGTCCAGGCTTATAGGCCAATGTCAGTGACTGGCTCTTCTGAGCGGTAATACCAGTGCTCCACGGGCAGTGGATGATTGATGATACAGGGCCTCTGCATTGGTCACGGTGGTTTTCTGTGTAAAATGGGCCAGTTAGTTAATGCTGCATTTAATGAATCACGTGTATGTTGTCATGGTGTGGAGACCATGCCAATGATCTGCAGTTTTTATAAAGACAAGGTGTAAGCCTTTTATTATTCTTTTACTCAATACTCAGCCTCTACAACCAGTGGTTACTACTACTGGTACCATTGTATTATGGTTACTATTACAAATGGTCTCTTTGTGTGTGTGGAGACCTTTGAGTCTAAAAACATAAATGGTGTGCGTTTCTGCATGTACTGTCTGTGCTGTTCTGGTACATGTGTGTGAGTGTGTGTGTGTGTGTGTGTGTGCGTGTGTGTGCGTGCGTGCGTGCGTGTGTGCGAGCCTCTGCGATATCATGCATCTGTGTGGCCATGTTTGGATTTTGATGACGCAGCGATATTTCAGCTTGTGTTAACTTTGTTGTGAAGGCGTCAGAAAAGTGAAGGCAGGAGTGCCTCTTAGACAGATTTCACAACAGTGTCTCACTATGTCCAAACAAACCTCCCCCGGCGGTACACCGCCATGATCCTCACAGTAAAAAAGATGTGTTTTGTCCCCTGCCTGTCATACTAAATGACTCACGGCAATGCTAACGTTCATATTTACTGTTGAATATTAATTAGTTTATCTATTCCACACCTTCTGCGTAGCACACGTGGGCTTGCTTACACATGTGCACACACACGTTTGTACTATCTTTGTGCGGACCATCATTGACAATGCATTCCCTAGCCCCTTACCCTAACCTTTACCATCACAACTAAATGACTAACCCTAACCCTAATCCTCACCCTAACCTGATTCTAACCTAACCCTTTAAACCAAGTCTTAACCTTAAAACAGCCCTGAGGACCTGCCAAAATGTCCTCACTTTGCAAAAATGTCCTCAATCTGTTGGTAAAAAGATTGGTCCTCACTATGTAGCAAGTACAAATACACAAACACATATACACACAGACACACACACACACACAGACACACACACACACAAACACACACAAGGTCACAAGTCCACTGCTTTTATATTAATTCATCACAGCTGTCATTAAGCAAAATTACTGCAGCTGGAGGAAATGACATGGCAATAAAACATAGTATGCTATCAGCGCAGAAGTGTGTGTGTGTGTAAGGGAGAGAAGGAGAGAGGATAAAGGTACAGCGTAAAAAAGAGAAAGTGTGTGTGTGTGCGTGCACGTGTTAACATTCTCACTCTAAGGAGCAACATAGGCTATTAAGTGCTACGATGTGAATATATCCCTTTTTGGCACCAGCTTGAAGAAAGCAATTTACTTGTGTGTGTGCATGCGAGCACGCAAATGTGTGTGTAGTCTAGTGTGATCAATCATAATGAACTGTATTTCCTTGGCTGTGCCAGGTTGATGGAAGAGATAGGATAGAGGTTGTATAGCAGATGGTCACAGCTCTTTTATCTCCCTGTCTCTTCCTACCCCGCCCCCCCGCAAGCAGGTATTAAGTTTTCATAACCTCCCCTCGCGTGGTTTGTGAATCATATTAGCGCAGTCACAAAAAATATTGTTATTTGTTTTTTGTTTCAATGTTTGTATCGCTTCAAAAAAAAACTCTTAGATTTTGTACAGGTGGATTCCCAATAAGATAGCATCCCCATCTGGATGCTACGGTGGATGTGTGTGTGTGTGTGTGTGTGTCATACAACATGCCCAGACAATCACTAAGAATGAAGCTACTATGCTGTACACATGCAGTCTGTAAGCCACACACTGATTGTTTTCTATATGTGCGCCTTTACCATATTGCCAAGTTAGCACAGGCTACTGGGGAACTATTTAGCCTCGTAACTTCCCTTAGTTTGCTATAGTTTCAGAAGGCTAGAGATTTCTTTCAAATGGCCTTTACAAAATTGCAGTTTTGTGGAGGTGGTGGTTTCTTTGCCTCTCATGAGTCATCCCACTTCTTCAGTACACAAGCAAGGCTCCTGTTTACCTCCACTGTTCCTTAGAAAGTCACACAGGTCACCATAATTAGGTGTGTGTGTGTGTGTGTGTGTGTGTGTGTGTGTGTGTGTGTGTGTGTGTGTGTGTGTGTGCTGGACCCCCCGTGTTCAGTCCTGATTGTGATCTTGACCCTGGCCGCGTTGATTGCAGCGTCTCAACAGATTTTCTCTACAGAAAGGTGGACCCTGGCAGCACCTGTCTGGCCCTAGCTGCTAGAACCCAACCCCGAACAGAGAGCTGATAAAGCACAGCCTAGCGGTGTCAGAGGACAGGTGTGGGGGGACGGTGTGTAGGTCACGAGGCAAGGTGAATACATAATCCATTCTCTTTCACAGTGTCATCCTCTCACCTGAGAGCCAAATTCACCCTGGCTTTTCCTACTTGAATGTCCAATGGAAGCTCTCAAGTCAGGCTTCAGGCTCCTTCCGCTGTTATGTTCAGTGGGAGGAGTGGGAGGAGACTTCCATCCCTCTCCTTGATAGTCATCCACTACCGTTCATTTCTCACATGGGTCTCCCACATTGTTCAGATTCTCTGAGAGGGAGGCATGGCTTGGATGCGTTTGAATTATTGATTGCCATCTGATTTATCACTGGGGCAAAAGGCCCAGGCGATGGGGGGCAGACAGCGAGAGAGAGAGACGGAGGGAGGCAGAGCGAGAAAGGGGGATGGGGAGTGGTTAGACCTCTCGCTCTGGACCAATTACAAGCATGACCCTAGAGACCTGAGATCTACACACGATCTCTCCTCTGCTCTGTTACCACGGAAACCTTTACGTATACAATGAGAGGTTGAAGAGCCCGCAGGGGTAAAAAAAATAGCATCAAAGTGCCAGAATGAGACCTTGTAGATGTAGCCATGCAAATGTTGGAGAGGAGCCGGGTGGAGTTGAGGTGGGTGTAATAGGGGGGTTATGGAACGTTGGCTATATAACATAGTGCATGGAATCCAAAATATAGGCGCAAATACATAAATAGCGTTTAACGTCACCACAGAAAAATCCCCACCCAACATGTAGCTACTGCCCAGCCAGCCGCAGACTGGTTGTTTACTTAGAAGCTAACTTTACTGGTCAAATACAATTTCACGTAGCTATGAGATGGCCGTTAGAAGACCGCTAGTCTTGTTCTCGCAGCTAGCGGTCACGCAAGTAGAGAAATGGCACTAACCCTCCCGTTATGAGGGGAAGACTGGCTATTGATGCCCTAATTGTGTGTGTGCCCGGTGTGTATTTTGGTTCTTGACTGTGTTTGTGTGCTTTGGGAAACACCAAATCTTCTCTTTGTCCCCTTTGGTGGCCTTTTTACAACTGTTCTCTGTTTTAATGTCTTCAATTTAACAGACCATTAATTATGTGGTTATACTGAAAATGTGTGTGTGCACCCGTATCCAGCCATATACTAGATTATGCTTATGTGTGTGAGTGTGTGTGTCTGTTTGATTTGTGTGTGTGTGTGTTTGTGTATTTGATGTTCCACATCAGTGCTGCTGCAATATTAGGCAATAATGGAGATAAAACCAAGCCTATTTGCAAACCTATTTTTCTCTTTCCATCCCAACAGTTTCAGAGGCGTTATTTATTACTGTGTGTCGTCAAAGAAATTGCTTTGGGTTCGGCCCAGCCAGGACAGCCATCATGACTAATCACACACAGATGAATATGCCGGTAAAGGGGTATTCATCTGTGAGAGTGTATTCAAAACTCTCACTGTATTATGACATTCTCTCCTTGTTTTACAAGCAGCTGATGACTTTCCAGATGTTGTGTCGCTAATTATGTTAGCTGTCTGATTAAAACTATTGGATATCAGCGGCTCACACAGCATCACTTCCTCTTCATGCCACATGAATGTTTTAGAGTGATGGCATTATGATGAAAAGAGCAGCTTTACTGACTCAATTATGGAAAGTAACGCTAGGGAGTACAAACTGCTGACAGCTGTTTGCCGTTTCTGAGAGATGAGGAGAATTTCCTGTGCTGCAGCTAAATTTCTGTCTTGCTAATTGGGGCAAATCCCAAGGTAAGGTGCAGGCTGCTTTTGTTTTTTTACTCTTTCTTCAGTTCCATCAATCACTCATGTGTTTTGGTTTTTATCCATCTCTTTACCCTTGTCTCATTTTTGTTCTGTCAGCTCCCCCAAAGATATCAATGTTGTGTGTGTATGTGTGTGTGTGTGTGTGTGTGTGTGTGTGTGTGAGACGCCCACTGTTTTTGTGTACATGTACAATCCTAATTGGCCTCTAACAATTCAGAGAAAAGAGAACAAAAGATAAAGGTAGGAACAAAAAGATATAACATAAGCGTTATACAAGAGCTAGTCCTACAAGCCCCTGTGAAAGGAAGGGTGTTGGCTGTCCCAGTGTGGGAATCTGTGTCACATCGCAGCAAGTCCTGCCTTGTCACTAGCTTGTTGATATTCCCCAATGCTATCTCACCTACAGGGGGGTTTATGCTAAAGGTTAATAAATTGTATGTGGTCTACTGTCTGTCAGTCATCCAGTTTGTTGTGATTCATACTGCTGAGAGAATACAACAAGCAAGAATGACAGACAGCAAGCAGATACAGTATGTGACTGGATAATTACAAATAAATTATTTAGATTATTTAGAACAGCACTAAGACATTATTTTGTCATCGAGGATAGGACACTGATTCAAATGTTGCAGGGAGGGTGACAAGTCTGCCTGGTGGATACCACCGTCGCTTATTCGGGGAGTTGATCGGTGGATCGTGGCGGCCATTTCAACATGTTGAAGTGGGCTTTGTCGGGGAGCGCCCATGTTGCACAATAAGCCAATAAGATCACAATGAAACTCTTGAGGGGGAGGAGGAATTTTTAGATCACGATAGCAGAAAAATTACAAAGGCAGAAAAATCTTATTTTGAACCTAAGAAAGGACATTATTTTATTATGTTATACCAAATTTACATAGGATTATTTTAAAAATAATTTGTATTTATATTTTCTATATTGTCAAGCTGCTTTCACTTTCACTTAAAGCACAGACTGAAATACTATTTGGTTTGTTGGCATTAATTACATTACATTTTACAGAGCTATTTTTATCTCAAGAACCAGTACGTTCATGTATTAATGTGAACAAGTAACACAGTTCCACAATTAACACACTAGCTGCAACTCCAGGATAAGCATCAGGCAATAGCTTATATTAATTTGTGCTTAAAAAGTGTTAGCTTGGTTTATTTTTATTTAGGTTATTTTATTTAAGTTCAATAATACACATGATATATGCAACAATGTACTTGCAAGCTCTCAATACACACTCAAAATGTAAATGAACTGTGGTCTGTACGGTTCAGTGCAGTTGCACTCGTTGAGACAGCCACCCCACCCCCTCTGTCCTTTTAAGTTGTGTTGCGTTGTGTTGGCTGCTTTACGCCCTGGTGGATGCCAGCCTTAAAGAGTACAGCCTATGTGTTAGACACCACAAAATAGGCCTGTACGCTGGACAAAACTGGATTATATGGCACCCTGCCTCTTAATCCATGTCCTCAGCATGACCAGGCAAGGCACCACCAAGAGCTGTCTATCTGTACAGCTCTGCATGCCCTCAATGACTGTCGCCCTTGAACACATACACACTCACACACACACACACACACACACACAAACACACACACGCAACGGAGATTGACAGCCATTAGTTACACAAGGGCCAGGCAGACACCAGTATCTAATAACTTTAGCTAGGCGAGAACAGAATGATTGGTTTGGAAAAAGGCTTTGGGAAGTATTTAACTGCCTATTTGAAGTCTATAGAGTGAAGGCAAGGCAGAACAAATTAGTCACAGCTTTTCTATCTTACCTGATTTGTATTTATGGCCGACATTGACAAGATATGGTTGTTTTTGACTGGTCAATAAAGGTATTCCACAGCTGTTTGTCAACAGGCTTATGGTCTTGTGTGTTTGTACATGTAGGTTGATGTGAGTCATTTGCCGTGGCAGTGAAAACTGGAGGTAAGAGGTAATAGGGTCCTGTGTGATTTACACCTCCTTAAGAACAGTCTCCTCACCTGACTGACTCACTGACTGAGTCATATTGCCTAAAGTCACACACACACACACACACACACACACACACACAGACACACACACAGCAATATACATATACAGAGACACAAAGATAGTGAGAGAAGCCTGTGATTACCTTGAGGCTAAGGAGGGCCATGGTGAAGTGTGAGGCGTCACATTTTTGTCTTTGCTGCTCTGGGGAATCAGAGCAGCTTCCTTATAACTGCAATGCACTGTGGGTCATTGATCTCATTAAACAGCCAAGCAAAGCTGCCACATGTTTTGGTTCCTTAATTTGAATCCTAGCAGCATGCTCAGACCAGCAAGTTGTTTATTATGTGTCAGTCAGACTGTAGTCTGTGTAAACACATAACTACATTATTTGTTAGTCGTTTATTCCGTGTTAACAGGTGAGGATGATTGACATGCTTGGAGTGGTATATGCTCAGTTCTGGAGCAACAGTAAGTGGTTTTGTGTATGTGTGTGCCTAAGATGTGTGTGTCCATTTGCGCTTTCTTTAATGCACCATTCGTCTGTGTTATTTTAATGCACACCTCTAGAGAGAGAGAGCATGCATTGCCTGCTGGGTAAAGAGCGAGAGAAGCAGCAGAATTGAGATTTATGAGCACTTTTAATGATCTGGTATCGTGGCTAACGGAAAGATTAATTGAGGCTTTCAGAGTAGCCGGAATAGAGGTTTGAAAAAAACAATGAGTAAACCGATAGAGAGAGAGAAGGAGGGATGAAACAGGCATAAAGCACCAAGAGAGGTGTGAGAAGGGCTTGTTGCATCCTGCCATATCACCAACCCCCTAATTGCATAGTATTTACCAAAGGCATATATATATATAAGCCTTTGGTAAATACGCACGCACTCACAAAGCAGTTTCCATCAGAGTCATTTGCGCTCTGCAGTACATTGGCAGGAGGCTTTTAGGGTCCGCTGTGGAACTATCTCCCAGTTCCTGGATGAGTAGCGCTATCTGGTTCTATCAAATTGCGCCCCACTCTAAGGAAATCAGTTTTGTGTGTGTGTGTGTGTGTTAGAGTACAGTATCTGGATGGGTAGAGTCATTTCCACCCTTGATTGATTGCTGTCATCTGGGTGGATTATTGAGTTAGTGGAGAGTGTAATAGGGCTGCTACATCTCAGAGCAGGAACGCGCGTGCACGCACACACACACACACACACACACACACACACACACACACACACACACACACACACACACACACACATACAACTGAAGTTGATTTGTTCCAAGTTCACTGTTTGTTTGGCCTCTCTTGTTCAACCTGTCCTTGTCTCTCTCTTTCTCTCTTTGAGCCATTGTCTCCCATCTTTTGACTTGTTTTGAGGAACTCACACACTCAGACACAGATAGAGGCAGAAACATTTTACCTTGGTGTGCCTTCAAAAGATCTTAGGTTATACAAAATAACTTTTGTATAACCTCTTGATTTTATAACTTCCATAGCTCAATAATTGTGTGTTTTTAGTTAACCAAATGTATCGTTTTTTTTTTTTGGAATGTGGTTACATTGTCTGTCGAAAACATACTCCTACATACTACCTACGCTGGTTGAAGCGGTTCCTGGTAATGTGTTTTTTCACACCATTCCTCGGGTAACATTTATCGTGTGTCAGCCTATGACGTGAATTTAGATACAATGGAACCCAATGGAGGTTGAATAACCAATATATTTACAGTAGTTCATAAATACAGCGACCAAATGGAATACCTCATCTTGAACATCATGTTCAAAATCACATGACCTTGTTTTGTTAGCTATCAAAGTTGGCTATTATCAAAATAAACAAGACTTTCTTGTCTGAGGGCAGGCCTGCATATGTGTGTGTGTGTGTGTGTGTGTGTGTGTGTGTGTGTGTGTGTGTGTGTGTGTGTGTGTGTGTGTGTGT
>JAOEHI010009627.1:0-33718 GCA_025447815.1 Percopsis transmontana
TTACAGGTGCGTATAGGGGGTTACAGGTGCATATAGGGGGTTACAGGTGCGTATAGGGGGTTACAGGTGCATATAGGTGGTTACAGGTGCATATAGGTGGTTACAGGTGCGTATAGGGGGTTTCAGGTGCATATAGGTGGTTACAGGTGCGTATAGGTGGTTACAGGTGCATATAGGTGGTTACAGGTGCGTATAGGGGGTTACAGGTGCGTATAGGGGGTTTCAGGTGCATATAGGTGGTTACAGGTACGTATAGGTGGTATAGGTGCGGCTGCCGGCCGGTGATTTCAATCCACTGGTGAGCGGTAGAGCGGAGGGAGGGGCCACTCCTGTTGTTACAGTAAGGATCAGCGTATCGACTATGAAGTTAATTTCTATGTTGCATGCTAAACCGCCTGCATGAAAAAAAACACAACTTTATTGGCCGAGTATATTACTGTCTATATGGGAGGCACTTTTTCTCTTAACAGGTTTATGAGAAATTTGACAGAATATGTATATGCATAATATGAATATTTAAATATTCATTTTATTTATTTACATTTACATATTCGTATACATATACGGCATCAATTTTTTTTTCTCCATAATTTCTTGTGTTTGCACTTCTTTCAGCTGGGCGGCGAGCTTGCCTATGTGACGTGAACAGTGTCTCTGGGTCGCCGGTAGGTCATCCATAAGGAAGTGGCCACGTTGGCAGAGGCCTCTATTGGCATGAGAAGACAGGGACGACCAGCCGGTAAATCTAGTAGACGGAGTCAGAAAATGAATACATTAATAAAACTGTTGGTATTGTCATACTTGTACATTAATATGATCATAGCTGATCCAGGCAGGAACACACTCATGCGTAAAGACACTTACATAATTCCCCCCTGCATGTTAACACCAGTGTCGCCCTCGGCATCTGCTGATGTTCTTTTTGGCCTCTTCCCTACAGCATGTGCGTAGCGCAGATTACACAGAATTAACAGGAGCAATCACCTTCTGCCACTTTACATGCTTCCTCCTACTAGAGATCACACTGCCAAGGCCTCTCAAAAGTCACTCTTTCTGTTTTCCATTCCCATTAATATTTCTTTCTCGCATTTCGCATCGCAGCAGCCATTGTTTTCCAACCCTAAATGCTATTTCTCTGCTAAATTTAATGGAGGGTGTGTTCTATCCATTTGTGGCCCATTGTGGGAAATGGCATTAAGCATGCGCACACAATTCCATGGCAATTGTTTTAATGCTGTCATATTCTGAGCACCATGTAGCCAGAAAAGCCACCCTCTACATGGTGTTTTCGAAAAAAAATATCTGTAGCTACCGGAGAAGGCTTGTACAAACATTCAAACATGAGGCCCCTGCTCACAAATTATGTTGACCAGTCACAGACGGTAGTTGACTGAGCTGTAAACTGCAGTGAAGAGAGCCGTAAACAGCAGAGAAATAGCATTGGCTATTATATATTACTATTGTACGGGTAACAACACCTCTCTGGATACCTCCGATGCTGCTGTCATATCGAATTATACTGTTTCTATCCCACATGGAAAGAAAGAAAGGGAAATGTAATTGTAGTTGAATATAATGTGCAACAGAGAAGGGCCATTCAAAAAACATAGATATATTTCCGCCCCCCCCCTACAATGACACAAACTGAAGTGAAGGAACCCTGGAAGAGTGGCAGAGCTAGCTTGCGCACTGCTAAGCACGTAGTGTAGCAGACTAACACGAGTGTCAGAAGGTAAGACGTGAATTTACGGGAAATGCATGTTTATGTTTTGTAGGAGGATAGTTGTTATGCCCGTAGTTAACTAACTTGTTACTATTTAGAATAAGCAGATTATTATGAGTTGTATTGTGGTAGAACAAGATCTTAGATTAACTGGTTGAAGGTTACCTTAGTCTTTTAAGTTTACAATGTGAAAAATAATCTGTAAATAAACAGTAGTTATCTATGAGATGTAAGTGTCTACAGTGTAAGGAACAGCGTTGTATCGATGTGGTTAATGTATATGTGGCATTCTAAATTAACAATAAAACGTTATTGCCTGCATGAAAATGTATTTTACGACATATACTGAGAGTATTACTGTCCATGTGAGAGGAACTTTTTCCTCTTAACAGGTTTTATGAGAAAATTGACATGAGTGAATACTAATTTCCACAATTTGGTAGAGCTTTCTGGTACAGAGCATTAAGAATACACAAGGGGCCGTGAAAACTTTTCCCCTAAATTAGTTGACGCAAAAAGCTGTCTAAAATGGACATAAATCATCTGGGAAGCCTTGTAACCCGTTTCTATAATTGGCTGTATTTCAATGAGCAACTCAATTGACTGTCACTGGGTCAGTGACACCCGTTGCTCTGCTTATAATTAACTAACACATAAAACATTTGTAGAGGCAATGAAAGCTCAATAGCAAAGATATTGTATAATCACAATGCCAAGGAGAGGCTTTTTGAATTGACAAGCGAACCAAAGTGCTCTTAGGCCTTTATAAATTCTGTCCAGAAATGCTATGCAGCGCAATATTCAGGTATTTCCCTTCAAATTAAGTATTTCTTTCTGACCACTCAAGCTACCAAGCCTTGAGGCATAAAATTTCCTACTGTGGTTTCAGATCCTTGCAAAAAATAAAAAATAAAAAAAAGAAACACCCTGAGTGATGGACTTCAAAGGAAACAAAAGTAGAAAAAGTGATTTGGGGAGCTTTTTGAGTTTGCAAATGTCTTTTGATCTGTTCTGTGATAAGGACTGTACTTGTAAAAGCTTCAGGGTACACTGTCTGTTTGACATCATATGTGAGTTACAACCATTGCAACACACTGTATGTGCACTATGGCATAGGTAAAACATCAAGGGCTCTAGTTTCCGGACGGTGAAAGGCCGGCGGTAACGTGGACGTAACGACAAATTTCGTAGTGCACGAGGTGGTTTTTCTCTCGCCTGGGCGTGTTTGCTAACTTCCCGGCATGACATCGCTTGCGACCGAAATGGGCGCGGAGGCGCAGTAGTGGGTGTGTCAGTCAAAATCAGGTGGCGCAGTGCTAGTTTGGTGTCAAATAAAACCTAATATTGCGCTAGCGTCTCCGCCTGGTCAGACCATGTCTGTAGTTTCTGGGCTATTAATGTTAATTATGAAAATAATTTGTGCTTTTAATCAATCTTCTTAGTGTGTGTGAATAAATCACCATGGCAGAGACATTAAATGGGTTAAATCAATCATAACGAACCATTGATGTCACATGACTATTGCGGAATAACCCTTGTTTACATTCTGCAGGAGCCGGTAAAGGTTTTTTTAAGGCCACAAAGTCTACAGAATTAATAAAACATATCGAAAAGTATCACTGCAATCCTCGGATATAACATTAACTATTTTAATAATGTTAACGAGATTGCGTTACAATTAAGTCATTTAGCAGACGCTTTTATCCAAAGCGACTAACAATTACATGGTGCTATTACATGGAGCAGGTACGGGTTAGGCATCTTGCTCAAGAATGCTTACAGGTAAGCTGACTCTGGGGCTCAAACCCATGACATTCTGGCTGGGAGTCCAACACCTAGACCGCTAGACTATCCTGCGTTAGCATTACAAGGCATGCTACTAGCCCACGTAGCAATCTGTCATCCTGAAATACTGCCTGAAATAAGTCTCTGCCGCTCTGCCCATTCCTGAACAAGACAGTGGCACTCCCACAGAGATATATTTTATAATCGTCACTAGATTATTATTTATTTATTTAGTCAGTCCATCCATTCCTGTGGGATTATGTTTGAAGATTTGAAATGTTTCGACAGGACTTTGCTTTGTGTAGCCATAGTAACCGCAGGCATAAGGATTTTTACCATAAGGCATAGGTAGGGCAATTGCTTGGGGCCTCGTCCACCAGGGCCTCATGCCTGTGTTCGCTTAGGGCCCCAAAATCACTAAGTCTGCCCCTGGCCGCAGGTAAGACAGCGTTTTTTTTTTTTTGTTCAACCCGACGTGGCATGTTATGATTGCGGTTTCTTTGAGGAAGTTTTAAATTGTAACATATTCGTTGTGCAATTTCAGTTTGTCGTTGCTCTCGTAACGAGGGTTGTACAGTGTTGGATTTTTTATTATCGTGTTATTTCCTCTTTCATGTACAGATAGCCACTCATCTGACTGGCTCATTGGTATCCTGACATGAGAAGCCTACTAGACATACTGAAATGCACTAGCAGCCGACCAGTTCCCCCCGATATTTAATATAATTAATGTGTATCAATGATTCGACGATTAGTCGACTAACTAAGGCAAAGGTTAATGAATCGGATTCAACTATGTAAACTCTTAGTCGGGGACACCCCTAGTTCATACATTAGACTGAGTCTTTGATTAGAGGCGCAGCATATGGGAGCATTTTTGTGTAGTTTTTACTTTGATGATTCTCATGCTCAAGCGCTCCTCTCACCTGCTGTCTGAGACGCAGGCCTGGCTGACAGGAGGGGGAGGGGATCGCAGAGACCATTTGAAATTCATGAACGCATCTGTCATTGGCATGTGTGCGCACAAGATAATTGCTTCCCTAATAAAAGACGAACGCGTCACTTTCTGCTCGTCAGGTGGGGTTGCCTACATTGTCTCCGTCAGCATGAACAATAATAAAACTATGTTTGATGTTACATCAATGTCAGACCTGGTGTCTTCCCCTGGTGTTTAGCAGAGGCGCCTTAACACGTTCATTTATGTTTTAATATTTCTTCTGAGTTTGGCTGCCTGCCTTTGATATAAAGGCAGAATTTGAAAGTTGTTTGACAAATTCCCAGCGGTCTCAAGGGTACCTGAGTAATGAAGTCCTGCTGAGAAAGATGATATGAACTCATATTTTCGAAGCAGTGAAAAAAAAAACATGAAATCGTCACTTGAATACTTTTCAGCATGGAATTTTTGAAGGTGGTGTACATGGCATTTATGTCGCTTCTTGGAAGGTGTATTTTGAAAACTGCAGGGAAATGTCAGCGGTTTATCGGGACAGGATAGTCTAGTGGTCTAGCTGTTGGACTCCCATCCTGAAGGTTGTGGGTTCAAGCCCCAGAATTGGCCTACTTATAAGCGTCCTTGAGCAAGATGCCTAACCATGTAAAAGCAGCATGTAAGTCTCTTTGGATAAAAGCGTCTTCTAATTGTACCTGTTTTGTAAGCCCTTTATATTGGATGTCTGTCTGCAATATGGACATGCATGTAAATGTGTGTTTATGCGGTCATTAAACATTTGTGTATGCATGTATTTCTGTAATAGTGTAAGTGAATGCTAAAATGTATCATTACACTCCAGTGATAAAACAATATGTTTACTGCCTTCTGCCTTCAGCTTTAATACTGAAGCTAATTCCATTGTCACTCATCTCAATGGCTTATAACTGCACTGATTTCACGCTACATGCACCTGTGTTATGTATCCGTGCTAAAAGCTGTTGGAAATACATACAGGATGATGTAATAGCTCAGTGTATTAACAGATAAACCCCTGTCAGAAGACAATGAACCTCTACTGAACCCAGAGAATTTACATTTTGGTCATTTAGCGGGCATTTTATTTATCTTGACGTATAATACTTAAGTATTTCATATTTCATAATTAATATTATCAATACTTGTGATCAGTCAATAATCTGAAGTTATTAATTATTGACATAGGATTGATTGTGTTTTGTGATACACAAAAGCAGAGAACTTTGTTCTCGATATAAAGTGAGTCTATTCAGAGTAGATTGTATACAGTCAAACATTCGATTGTATAGGCATAGGCTATATGCAGAACAACTTCACTTAAACTGTAGGAACACAATACCCAGGCTTCAATAACCCAGCATTTAATCAATATAACCACAATATTACTGCGTTTCAATAAACCAGAACTTTACCAGATGGCAATCATAATATTTTGGACGTGATGGGTGAAATCCTGGTTGGTGGAGCCGAACCAAACCGGCTATCCAAGGCCTACCTAACTGGACACTAACCTAAGATGTGATGTCTGACTGGGAAAGGATTTTGCTGGGAGTTCGGCGAAGAAAGATAGACAGTTTTGAAAGAACCCTTTTGACCAAACTTTCCCAAAGCACAAGCCTGAACTCAATATAATTATCTTATGTGTGTGATGGTAGTTAGTGAGCCGCTGTGACTGAGTCATTCTTGTTAAACGCAAGTCCTCACCTTCACGGAAGCGGGAGGCGAGTGGGAGGCCTATAATTTGGTCATAGGCCTCTGTAGATAATAGTCTTTCGGCGGCGTGTCCAGGCCGGAAGGCTTCAGTTCACAGTAGATCAAGCGGCAGCGACCTTCAGCTCGCTAAACACATCCACCGGACATTCCAAGCCGACGAGTTGCTGGTTTAAAGACTTTCCAAAAACATCTTTGCTGGCTCAATGCAGCGCAACCTAAAAAAAATTAGGAATCAAACACTAGACTATCCTACCCTACCCCTGCACTTTGCAGGGAGGGGCACATGTATTATACAGTATATCCACATCTTACACTTCCATTTTTGTATATATCTGGATTCATGCTCCAGTCAGCGGTCCAAGTCAGGAATTTTTCAGTTATGTTTTATTAACACAGATCCATATGTGGATTGAAGCTTTAAAGTTAGCTGACTGACTTGCAGTGCTCTACATAGAGAAGCTAGATGCCGATACGTTGAATGTTTTACAGTACAATCCATATTTGCACCTAATAGGCTTTGTACAGAGGAGGGGGGAATTGCAGGTGAAAAAAACCTAGATGAAGCCTAGGCTTAAAGGTACACTCCTCAATCTGGAATTACTCTGGAGGCTGAACCCAGTATTACAAAAACATTTTGGTTTGAAGCTAAGAGAATATAATGTGGGGTTCCTGGGAACACAAATAAGACATTTATAATTTATACTTAACTGCTGGTTTTTCTTTTGTGATGGAAAAATTATTGCTTGATGTTTTCCTGATCAAAGTTTTGCACACTAAATTTCTACCTAAATTTGCCAGTTTACTTACTACAGCACCATCGCGGTATGTGATTTCTCTAGAGGCCTCTTGGTAAATTTGCCGTCGCCTATGAATATCTCCCGATCGCTTTTGTGTTTTCTCTTTCCTAGGTTTAAAGCAAATTGCACAAGACATGAAACAAATTGACGAAATGCCTCCAGATTTTGTGTGCGGAGTGGATGTGTCTATCCTAGGAGGGATTGGTCGACTACTGATGTATTTTCTCAGGAACAGCTGTTTGAAATGACATGATGAAAGCTAAGCCATTATGGAGTCACTGAAGTCAGGCAGATGTGAAACCAGGCCTCACACACACAAACATGTGTGGTACTTGCGCGCGCGCACACACACACACACACACACACATTCCTGCAAATTCTTCCTCTCTCTCATGAACTAATTGTCAGAGTTTCAAATTGAGAGCTCATCTTAAGTGACCTTAATCACTCCCCCCCCACACACACACAGACGGACCCCCAGCTTATAAGCATGGTCCTATCTTTAACCTGCCCTCATATTCATTAATGAACCCAGGGAATAGTTGAGGTGTGCTTAATGAAATCAGAAAGTTTCTGGTCCTCTCAATGCACCCGTGCAGAGTAAAGTGCCTAGCAACAGGCCATTTCTAATTGATTGTGCAGGATGCTGCAATAAAGATTATGCTCCAGTGAAATGAGAAGAATGTAATGTAGGCTATTAAATATTATGGCATTACAACATGTCATATAATTCATATTTTTCTAGTTTTCTGGTCAGTTTTGTTTACTGAAGGAAGCTGAAAGGGCTGGATTAAGTTTGTAACTTCTCTCTAACATGTCATTTAGCAAAATTCCTTTCTGGTATCAAAATGGTGTGAAAACAAGCCAGTCAGATTTGGCCCCAGGTGTGACATCATTTCTGGACTGCAACCAATCACCTCTGACGTATCCTCCCCCTGCCAGACAGATAGCAATCACGATTAGGCATGGTAAAACAGGTGCAACACCAACTGAATCATAATCGTCAGCTTGAAGTCTGTCCAAATAATATGGGCCTTTAACTGCAAAGTAAAACACAAAGTGTTTGTGTTGTTGTTTGTCTGTCCTAAAAGCTATCTATAAGTATTTGCAGTATTGGCTGCATATATATATATATATATATACGATTGTGGAATGTCCCTACTATTAGGTTTACATATTCTGTTGCTATTCTTAAATCTCAATATCTTTGTTAATATGTTTTATTTATTATTATTTATTGTAATATTATGATTATATGACGAAGACCAGAAGAACCTATGTTGAATCTAATGCGAGGGTTTATTTGTGTGGGTAGAAAGATGAGACAGGAACTGAGTCATCTATGAGAGACAGAATGAACTGTGGGAGTTGGGAGGAACAAATTATAAAGTGACAGGTTGAGCCTGCATCACCGAGGAATAAAAACAGTAAAGCCTGTGTTTTTACAGCAGTGCGGGCCTTTAGGTCCGTGTGAAATCCATGTTGGTGTGAACAGTCAGCTTAGAGTGTCAATAACATTCAGCAAATTTTAAATTACTTTATAAATAATGGAAACTTTAGGTTTACTGTATAATATTTGTCAATGTCAGTGAAAATAGTATAAATGAAGACACACACAAGCATGAACACACCTTTCTGAAATGATAGCTTCTGGTGTTCTAGAATATGTAACAAATGACCAGTAAACCTTTATTAAACCAACACAATCCTCCGCGATATTCAAACAATCAACGGCCAACGCAGTTTTCACTTCTCGACAAACAAACCTTGTCAGCGCACCTTTGAGAGGAAAGCGATATTGCATTAGAGGTGTGAGTGTTGGAGAAAGGTCACCCGGAAAGTGGGACATGATTGGCGAGTGGTTATTTGCAGTCAGTCATTGAGGTGACGTGAAAATCCATAGTAAAGAAGAGTTGCCTCTCTCTCTCTGGCTGGAAATGACCATCAATCGATGCCCCGAGGAAATTGGTCGCTGGCGTGGAGGTGCGGGGCTTAGGGTGGGGGAAGTAGGCTGTTCTGTGAGGCATTAGCCATGAGATTATTTACAGTCACACATATTTTCTTTTGACACATCGGCAGTTGGGACTTACATCAGAGGTCTTTCCTTATCTGCCAAATGTTTCTACGTTCTTATTTTTTAATGGCAAACGGGAATTGCAATGTTCAGCAAATACTGAAGCTACTCTGTGATTATAAGATGGTGTCTAAATGAGGATGGGTTGAAAACAGTGGATGTAAGTTGGTTGGTTGGTTGACCCATGGCCCTCTCATTTTCAATATATAATGTAAATATTGTTTCAAAATACTGAAATCATCTCTTGGCTTCCCCCCCAAAAAAACTCTTGTGACCGCACATGGGTTCCCAACTCCCTTGTTCATACCACTGAAAGAACACCATACCACTGAAAGAATACCTCATCAGTTTTGTGTTATTTATTTTCAATACAGACACTTTGTCACTTCCACAGTTCCTAGGCAACATAAACCTTTAGAGATAAAAAGTGTGCAATTTGGCTTAATGTAAATGGCAGAATACTTTTTTCCACATTCTAAATGAGAGCTGTCAGACAACGCTTAATATAAGAAACCCCCACATTACTAAGAGTCCAATACCCTCCATTTTGCCTTTTTCTGACTGCAGGGTAACCTTTTTGCCTTCCTTTGCTCAGCGACATTTTCATTAACTTGGATCTCTGTTGTTGATGAGTTCTGTAGCACTCATGAAGGCATTAACATCAACAATTCCAACCCATCAGACAGAAATCTGCATCCTTGATTGAAGAAAGATAGAATACGTATAAGATTTTAGTTTGTGCACAGTGCAATAGTGAAAAATACAAGTGCCTATAAATCTGTGTGTGTGTGTGTGTATGTGCCTTTGCTAGTGTGCTCATTGTGAGAAATGCAAGCATCACTAAATCTCTCCAGGCAGGAGTTATGGGTCAGCTGAGAGCGGCTTCGCCAATTAGACACTGTGAAGCGGTGAACAGAAATTGCCCAATTTCACTAAGTGACGGGGAGCAATCTGGGGTGACCTTATTCCTTGCATCGTGGCACAGTGGGACATACAATAGCCCTAATATTATAATATGCTCACTGTACCTGTTGCACTGCTGGCCCGTAATACATAATGGAGTTTTATAATAGAGGAGACTGTAGCTAGTGCTGCGAAAATCAGTAAAAGAGAGACAGGCAGGGAGGCGAAGTATATAGATTGTTTTTTTGGTGGATGTCAGGGGTTTTCGCTTTAATTTAGCAAACCTAATGTTTGCTACGTTCTAGAACTTGTTTTTTTGGCCTTTTGTGGACAGAGGATTAACAATCACTGATGTTGAATACTCATCGAAACACATGAATCACGTCTTTTCCTCTGACTGCATAACCCGGAAGGATAGAATTACTAATTTTAGTGTGCTTAGTCCTCCATAGAGTTGATTATAAAATAATGAATTCTTCCTGACGGAGCTGGTCTTGGACTTCAGGAAGAACCGGGCAGGGATCCGGTGGAGAGGACGAAATTCTTCAAGTACCTCGGTGTCCACACCACAGAGGACCTCACATGGACTACACACATTAACGCCCAGGGAATCCTAAATGTGGCTGGTTAGGTTAGGTATTAGTAACACCTCTGTTGGTCATGAGGGGTACACTTTCTTCCTGTCCCGTGTGCGAGTGCACACACTGCTTGTTCAGTCTCTTTTAGTATATGCAACTTTTTCATTATAACTTCAACTAACTAACCAACTAACCGAAAGTCTAATCAGCCAAATATACTCAGAAGTAAAAGTTGTGTAAATTAAGATTTCTCTGTTTAAAGACTATAGTGTACCCTTCAGCAGTAGCACTTCCGGGCCACTGTGAAATAGGTATAAAGGCGGGACTTGGTTTGATCAGATATGTATTAACGATAAGGTGCCGCACTTCAAACATGTACGTTTTTTTGTTTTATCATGAATTTGCGCTCAAAGAAATAATCTCACCCAGCATCGCGCAAGAATATAAACTGGTTATGACCGTAATCTCTAGCTCTGCAACAGTCAGCAAACTTTTCTATTGCTTTTAACTTGTAATGATTGGCTGATCGTCCCTATATGACATCCCTGTGAGTGTTGCATACAACCACCACTGAGCCAATCCAATATAGTGTACATATGGCAAGTGCCTTCTCATCATTCTCACAGCTGTTGTTCTGATTGGTCAAAAGCGGTCCAGTCACCTGCCAGGGTTAGAAAATCCTGTTTTTCTACCTCCCTCTACTCACCGCCTCTCCTAGGAACTATGGTGAATGGAATGTTTCCAGACTAACATGCAGAGAGACAAACAGTGTGCGATCGGGATGGTCACACCAGGCGGCCTGTGATCACTAATGAGGAGGTAAACAGAGGGTGTCACAGCTTACGTATCGTACCCACAGTAGCCTCTGACTCAGTGGGACTGGTGAGACATTAGTCTTTTCCGAACAAAGGCTTGTTCTTCAGACAAGAACAGTTGCTGTGGTTGAATAGTCAGTTAGGAACATTCCTAACTGAGTGAAATGACCCGGAAGTATCTTAATGGCAGCCATGTTAAGAGCTGGTCGAGTTCTCTAAATGCTAAGGGAAGGGGCTCAATGCTTCCTGTCTTATCTCCTTTAGTGTAGGGTACACTGGGCTTTCCTTTACAAAAGGAAAGGAGGTAATGCCGTCCCACAATTTCTTGCGGCACCAACATTTAGTGCGATGCACCATTCGGCCGTTCACGAAAACAAATAATGAACAAGGGGTAGGCATTGTCCACCTTATCAAAAATAATTACCAAGTCAGCTTCATTCGAAGTTAGAATCCTATTCAACAAGAAATCTACATTAAAATTATTTTTGAGCTGCTACTATTTCTCACATCAATACGTTAAACCATGCTTGCTTGGGAAATGTTGGCTGACCAACAGCTAGCTAAAGTGTAGGGGGCAAGTTTGTTTTTAAAGCATTGTTCTCTTGTTTTTGTTGTATTCACCTAAACAGGATGAGATTGTGCTATAGTAGTCTGTCACACCAGACCTATGCAAACATTGAGATATATTTACATTACCCTCAGGCTCTGACATGTGACTTTCATACTGTATATATCTAGTGGATTAATTTGCATTGATCATACTGTTATTATATTGCTTACTAAATCACCCCTTACTGTCTATGTATTTATTTATTGTATTTAATTTAATTTTTTTGACTATTCGACTGCAGCCTAGGAATATGTTGACAATCACGTAGTCTTCAAAAATGACGCAAAGTCACAGTTATCCATTAGTTAAATGACTACTACTCAATTAATTCACTATATACACAGGTATCTGGCATAATGTGGCAGTTTTTGAGAAAATCACTATCTCGGTTTTTCTGCAGTGATAGCTGAGCAAAACGTCAATATCTATTGGGTTAATCAGTCGGCTTACGGTAACAACTCTTGCCTTTAAAACGATATTGAACTTTTGTTAAATCCTTGACTCATGGCTTTTCCTTATCCCTCTCTGTCCCTCTCGCCCTCTCTCTCTCTGACACACACAGGGTAAGTTAGACATTTCCATGACACATTGCGATGGCTTTATTTGGTCAAGTTGAACAGGGGGCGAAAAAGGGCAATGTTCAGGAAGACACTTACTGTAGATAAGGACCTCGGTATAAATGCTGCTCATGAAAGAATTAATCAATTAACCTATAAATTATCCATTACTGCTGCATATATCATGCGCAGATCAATTTTTATGTGCCATAAATAAGATAGGCAGACACAAATTTGGCTGTTTATGGAGAGGGCCTTACAGAATAAATCACACGCAACTAAACATAAAACCTTAAGCCTAAATTTATGTAGTGCACATGTGCTTACAGTATTGAACATTAGAGGAATCTAGCTATATTTACTCTTGTGCCTGTCTAGAAAGTTAGCAGAGCGGTAGACTTTAGAGTAGGACTCGAGTTGCAAAAGTTGGGACTTTGGACTTTATTTGACAACAAAACGTGATATGTCCTGATACAGTACATGTCTTGATACATTTGACACACGCACATTTTGTTGGGTTAAAACGTTGCAATGCATTCTTATTACAAAGACACGAGACTTGACTTGTGTCTTGCCCTGAAAGATTTGAGGCACCGTACTGCCATCAACACCAAGCTGCTATCCATTGAGAATCATTAACTGTGCTCTGTTCCTGGTTAGCAAGCCTGGAACCATCAGACTGCCACCTCTCCGAGGAGCAAATGTCCCCATGGTCAATGTGCAGTAGCTTTGCATAATGCATGATTGATTCATTACTTAATGACTTAATCAGAGGCCACAGTCTGGACATGTTTGGCTTATGTGAAACATGGTTGAAGCCTAATGACTTTTTACCATTAAACTAGGCATCCCCTCCAAATTCCATTAGTTCCCATGTTGCACATACATCAAAAGAAGGTGGTGGTGGTGGCATTGCCCTGATTTTTAACCCAATATTAAAATTAAACCCAGATCAAACTATGGTCTTTTGAGATTCTATTAATGCAGTCTTCCATGTCCTTTTTTTACCGCCCTCCATAATAATATTATTATGTTATGACTACTGTGTATGACTATTTGGAATAATTTTCTAACTTTGTCTCGGACATGGCGCTGCTCACATATAGTTTGCTAATCACGGGAGACTTCAGATGTTAACTCCCCGTCCGAACAGACATGGGCAGACAGACATGGTCAGACAGACATGATCAGACAGACATGATCAGACAGACATGGTCAGATAGACATGGGCAGACAGACATGGGCAGACAGACATGGGCAGACAGACATGATCAGACAGACATGATCAGACAGACATGATCAGACAGACATTGTCAGATAGACATGGGCAGACAGACATGGGCAGACAGACATGATCAGACAGACATGATCAGACAGACATGGTCAGATAGACAGACATGGTCAGACAGACATGATCAGACAGACATGATCAGACAGACATTGTCAGATAGACATGGGCAGACAGACATGATCAGACAGACATGGGCAGACAGACATGGGCAGACAGACATGGGCAGACAGACATGGGCAGACAGACATGATCAGACAGACATGATCAGACAGACATTGTCAGACAGACATGGGCAGACAGACATGGTCAGATAGACAGACATGGTCAGACAGACATGATCAGACAGACATGGTCAGACAGACATGATCAGACAGACATGGTCAGACAGACATGGTCAGACATGGTCTTACTTGTCATTGCTAGGCATATAACACCCAACTACATGCCACTCACACTGCCAACCTCCAAGCACCAGCGGCGTGCCTCTGTGAAATTTAACAGCGGATGACCTCAAATCTTCTGCTCCTAAACTCTGATAAATACAGATGCTGATTATTCGGCCAGCCAGACATAGTGACCTGCACACTGATATCACCCTGATATCACCCTGATAAGTGTTTTGTGTTGTAATTCTGTCAAAAACCTGGGACTACTGTTTGACCCAACCCTATCATTTAACCTTCATACTGTCTCTTTTACCAAAGCAATATTGCAAAAGATGCGAGAATTCTAACTGTGAGTGGTACAGAAACCTAATTCTATGTAACATCCCGACTGGACGATTGCAGTGCGATATTCTCTGGTCTTCCAAGGATGAGCACCAAAAGAGTATAACTGCTCCAGAATTCTGACAAGTTAGGGTTAGAGACGCGTAGAGATTTTAAAATCTAGACTAAAGACCCATTTCTACAGCCTCACATTTACTAGTCAGCACATCCTCTTCATTTTATAATTTTTTTATTGGTCCTAGCGATTGTTCGTTTTTTTAACTGCATTTACTCGACCTCAAAAACTTTTTTTATTGTACTGTTTTATTTATTTTATTTGTTATTTTATTACTCTCTTTTACTGTAGCCTACTGTACAACTCTTGTATGCTTTGTAACTCTTACTGTATATGTGCTATCTGGTGTTTTTCTGAACTTTTCTGGTGATAATGCACCGTAAATAAATACACTTACTCACCCTGTCACACCGAAAGGCTTAAAAACAGGTCTCCAAATTGGTGGCTACGATTTCTGCCAAGAAGTCTAAAATGATATGGTATTTCCTCAAGAGATACTGTAGTCCCTGGAAATGACAGGGCCATTTACTAAGAACATTAGTGAATGCTCCAGGTAGCTTTATCTCTAAGGCATGCTGCAAATATAAAAATATCTCATACGTGGAATAGGTGTAAGGTACTAGAGAATAAATATGATATGATGTGCGATGAAGCCCTTACAGGGGTCCATATCCTACACCACAGACGTTAACATTTAGGAGGCGACCTGAGGCAGGACAATGCCTTCACTTCTGACCGTCTCTACGTGGTGCACTTACAGAAATTGTCCTTCTACATAAATACAAACCGATGAAATTATGTTACTATTATTATTATTAATGTGCACTTGTAGCAAGCTCCGGGGCGATTATGTAATCTAAGGATGAATAAATAAGTTTGACATTAAGTGATGAATGGATGTTAATGGGTAATAATCGGAGCCTGGCAAATATGAAGTCTATGTGCAGTCGGCTGAGACTCTAAAATCAGCTTGCTTGCTTTGTGCAACCATCAACAATTAATAAGCATCAATTTAAAATAAACTGATGGAACTTACAACTCAAGTGGCACCCGCATATAAAGCGTGTTATGTGGAATGATTCGAAGTGATAACCACGTGTTAATAGTTTATAGAATGTAAAAAAATTGAAATAATATTAAGCGAAAGAAAAGACATCTTTAACCTCCTCCTATATTCATTACCCACCCCCACTGGTGAACCTTCCTTAGAGTGACGTGTAATGTTTAGTGGCACTGGAAATTCACAATAAAAGTCTAAATCGAGGGGCTTGTCTAATTTATATTATTATTTTTTATTATTTCTTTTAAAATCAGAGTATCCTTTGATGTGTTTGTTTGTAGATTAAATATAGCTTAAAATAAAAATAAAATAACTGACAGCCATGCTGGGCACATTCTCCGCACCACCTTTGATCTCCTTCCTGTCCTACAGGGCCGCAGGGGGATGCAAAGCAGGAGGTTGGACATCTGATGTGTTTCTCAAAAGGACACATGCAATGGGTGATCCTCTGTGTGCCCTTTACTGTCTAGCAGAGATGGCAGATTCAAGTCTAAAAATTCTAATAATTTCACTCCGTTCAATGAAAGGGTTCATTCAAAAGACTCGTTCACTAAGTTCAGTGACTGTGGTTTGAAACTCCCTCCCTCCCTCCTTCCCGCAGTGCTTTGTGGCTCACGTTCCTCTCTACTCTCCCCCCCTCCGCCACCAACAGTTTTGTGGACATCTGTGTTTCAAACATAAAAGTCATGTACTACAACCAAGGAGTGAGCCTTTAAACAACAACTTACAAAGAGAGGTTGTTGTTGTTGTTGTTTATGACAAAGATACATGTCTTTGAGTATGTTTGGACATGTGCGTGCTCTGCTACAAACTAAACAAAGAATGGTTTGAAGGCAAACGATTTCGAAGCCCCCCATTCCCCGCCTATACGAGCACCTTACCCCCTTTGTCTCCATGTCTAATTCGGTGCTCTGCCGTCTCTCTGCCAGTAATCTATTCCGTGGCTGAATTGAGATGCGATCTTTAGAAAAGGGGAAGGAAAGGCTTTTTGCCAGGGCTGAGGGGGAAAGAAAGAACTTGATTCGATAACCTTATTGGGAATCCAATTTCATGGGGAGGTAGAGAAGCTATACCTATTGCAGTTAACAATATGCAGAGGCGGGGTGGGGCATCAATTTACCATAACTTCTCTAATGTTTTCTACACAACAAGCACCACTTAGAATAATTCAATCAGGTAGCCGCTGGCTGCCACATGTGATGTAGAGCAATACAGCATATCTGCAGGCCTGGAGGCCAAACCACTGAGGCACGCCGAAGCAGAGATCAAGCCTGAAGTTCTGAGCGTAAACCAAGCATCAGGTTCAGTTAAAGGCTCAGTTACTGAACCGTCGCGTCGCGTTATCTATGTTTTATTATGGAATGGAGCGTTGGGCGTTGAGCTGTCACATTGATTGCATGGGTACAAATGCTGGTTGAGGCATATTAAGAACACAGCTGCTGGCTGTGGGCGAGGGTTAAGTGCGAGCCCCAAAATATATTTTTCCACGCTTCTTTTATTCCTTAAGAATTGATCGTTTAATCATTTACGTCACCATGCTGGCAAAACACTGTGGAGTTGTCTCCCCCGGGTGCATTAAACTTTTCATGTTGGCTGTATTAGGGCAGCATATGGTTACACTGGCCACATGGATATTTCTCCTCTTATCTCACCCCCTTTTCACTCATTACACCCTGTTGTGATTCAGTTGGAATCATGGAACATTTTCCCTCTCAACTACAATGACTTAAGCCTTGCACCATAACTACAATACAAGGGGGCTGAGAACCCACATACGGTATGTTGTGAGAAATTTTGGCTGAGCAGACCTTTACTCAGGTTGAAATTGGACGGAGTCCAATAACTGCATATACTCAGAAGAACAGGTACAGCAAATCTGACATAGGAGTGTAGTGAAATAAGATGGGTGGACTCCCCTAACATTGAGTTTTTAGCATCTCTTTGCAAAGATGTAACACTAGCCTTTCACATCCCGGAGAAAACATCATCATAGATTACCAGTAGGTAACATCTCTGCCTTACTTTCTGTATTTAAAAGGGCATACCCTGGTTTTGGAGGAAAGCCCCACCTGACCAGGCCACAGGTTGCCCGGCAACCCCACCTTGGACAGGTTGCCCGGCAACCCCACCTTGGAATGGGACCCTGACAATCGCTCACCCCTGATAAGAGCTCACCCCTGATAAGGGATTTGAAACTGTCTTTCCTATTTATGCCACAGAGACACAGCTTTATACCGACGAAAATCAACTGTATCAGTGCATAGTTGTAAATTCGGCCATTCCGTTTGACCACAGATGGTGGACCTCTAAAATGACCACCGCATTTCGCGATGCCGTCGTGTAATGTCTTCTAGTGTTTGGTGCCGTTTTGCTAAATCACTGCCAGGTGGCATTTAACACATCTGAGCACTGCTCGGCCACAATGCTTTGGCCAATGAAAAAATTCAGACCAAGATAGCAGATGGTGAAGCGAGAGCTACCGGCAGCAAATATGAATGCAATTGTAGCCTATAGTTTCCTGTTCAGCACGTTTGATCATTCATATTTTCGTATGCTGTTGGCTATAGGTAGCGCTGCATTTAGCAAAACAGAACGTAGGCAAGTTTAAATGCAGACAAGAAAATGCTAACTGTATTGATTTGGGTGCAGGCATCCCAGAAGGACCCCCTTTCAGGGTGACGATCCATTTTCAGCATTCCAGAAAAAACGGATCTGGGGTTCTTGTCCTTGAAAGGACAAACTTGCAAACTTGCCCCGATCAAGCCACATTGCCACGGCAACTGCACTTTTTACGACCTTTCCTTTCCTCCAGGACTTAGGCCTTAGGATGCAGAGACAAGACTATTCTCTAATACAGGTCACAGAACCATTGGAAAATGTTATTCTGATTAAAAGCCACCATGGACCCTCGCTATGGAGGAGATTATTAATGAACAATGCTACACTTTGTGATCTGTTTCCCAGGACAATGCGTTGAACTGAACTAAATAAAATACATTACAATCTAAGGAAAAATAAACAGGCCTAAGGTTGTCATGCTTAGATTCTATGAATAGATAATTTTGTAACAATTCTGGAAATGTATTTACTAAGGTTATGAATTTAAGGAATGTTATATATTTGGCTACATCTACATAAGGTATAAGGCTCATCTCCTTACAGGAGAGTCGGGGAGATGACAATCAAGCAGGGTCTGGACACACACACAGTCCAGAGAAGAAACGCCTATTAATTGTATAATTTGTAAAAACGCCTATTAATTGTATAATTTTAACAAATAACAAATAATTAATCTATCATCTAACTATCTATTTTCTACAGAAGTGTGTCATCCTGAACCTATCTTCCTGACTAACGTATCTAGTGTCACGATCCGCAGGGACTGGTCCCCATGCACACGTCGTGCCCTCCCTCTTGGCTGCGCACCTGCGGGGGATAACTCCCCACAGGTGCTGCTTATCGTTAATTTAACGTTGGACTATTTAAGGTTCACCGGCAGCACCAGGTGTTTGTTTCATTGTTTCTGTTTCACCGTAACATTGTGTGAGGTATCCTGTGTTTCGCCCAGGGTGCTTTGTATTGGGTTTCGGGAACATGAAAAGCACGAGCACAGCTCGTTGGAACGCCACTATTCGTCTACTTTGTCGCGCCTGCGCTCGCCACTCCCGCCCGTTTGTTCTAGTCTGTGGTTCTGTGTCTAGCCAGCAGATGATTGGTGACATATGTTACCTGCAGTTCCTGGAATTCAGATTCTGCCTAGATAATAATGAAAAAAGGGTATTTAGCAAATTTCCTATTCAGGCTGTGAGGGCTGTTTGAGCATCTAAGTAACTAATAAAGCGTTAGATGTCAATGTGTTTTTGTTCTTGGCTTATTGCCATAGCAATAACATTTCCTCTTGCAATGGAATATGCAGCATTTTATTTCGAAATTTAACAGATCACTTAACACCAAATGGCATTAAGACTAAATGCATGTTTTCTGACAGAATAATTCAAATCCAAACTGCATTTGGGGTCAAGGTAAGTATGTACCTTAAAATAATTACTGAGAAACATTCTAAGGGTTTTACTGAGTGTCTTCAGAGCTTTCAAAATATACTCTATATGGGTCACATTATAGCATGATACATGAGTTATAAGTTATAAGTACACCTGGGGACGTTTCTTTTGAATCTTGAGAGGCGTTGGGACTCCCTGAGCGTTGTTTGCCTTGGGCTTAGCCCAACCTGCCTCTAGGAGGAACTGTATGAGTATCTGACAATATAAATAGGAATTATATAAAGGTTTAACTTACACAGTGCGCAGTTCTATAGCAGCAATCTTACTCTGGTATATTACAATTTGACTAGCGCATATTCAGTACTATATCATTGTCTTTGACAATGGAAGCTAAGTTGATTAAATATTTTAGTTGTCTTTGCCCTAGAAAGGCAATACATTTAAATAATTTTTTGAAGCCAAAATTATTTAGTTGCAAAGGCAACAAAACAATGTCCAACTTAAATAAATTAAGCAGCCGCCTTACTTTGGATTTTTAGGTCAGAAATTCTGGTTTCAAGGCAGAGCTCCAATTTCCCTAACCTGAGCACTGACTTCATAGTAACAAAAACATGGCATGGCATCCTCTGTTTTTAATCAGAATTAAAAAAAAAATAATTTAAGTTTTACATTTTCAACACATAATTGGATCTGTAATTATGATGTATGATTGTATCACATATTGCTCTGTATGCTTTTGGTTTCCAGAGTTACCTGTAGCCTACACTTGAAAGTAACCCTGGATATTTTGAAGATGTGAAATAAAAGACTTGAATGCAGCATTGGCCTTCTTTTTTGTTCATTCTTCTAGTCTTTATCTTTCTGCGGCACTGATTATTCCTCACTCACTGGCTTTTTCACAGCATTACTGTCTGTTATTTCTCTTTCTCTCTCCTCCTGTCCTCCCCAGCTGGAGATCAAGCTCACACAGAACTATGCTAAAGAACTAGCAAGCGGGGACTCTTTCACATATCCCCGTCAAAGCCATGTGTGAACCAGGGTCCCTCCAGGGCCAATTCTTGTGCCATTCCTTTTCATACTGAGACTTGAATGCTGTTGGAAGGGAATGTGCTCCAATTTTAGACCCGCTGGTGGATGGGTGGGACGTTTTAAAGTGGAACTTTAATGCTGCGACTACAGTCTTTTAATTTCTTGGGAGATTTTCCTTTAAATGCTTATCCGAGTGCTTTGGAATAAAGGACTGTAACAGGGTCTTAAGACTTTAGTTTAGTCTCACCATTGGGGTTTTAGACAGCAATATATTATGAGAAAAATTCACTTGTTTGTTTACCTGAAGAGAGAATGAACTTTGTGCGGCTGTGTGTTTCTTATCTCGGTCTTTAGAAAAGTGTCAAAAAAACTTAAAAGATATTCCCTCTAAACCTGAAGAAGTCTGAAGAAGTGTTTCTTTTTAACTTTATACCGTTTTCACATTATAACTGTTGCTCCTATTGTTTAACCGAGAGAACAGGTTCACAGACACAAAGACGGGAATATTCAGGCTGCTTTACCTCCGAGCTGTGTTCAGATATTCGTACCAAGCTGACAAGTGCAAAAAGGCTCTGCGATTCCACTTAATTCTCACCACTGCATTACTTTTGTCATCCTCACCTTTAAGCACAGGGCCAGAGAAGAGAGTTTGGGGGACATTTGGACTGTTTCCATTTAGTATCTGGTTTTTATGCTCCAGCTGCTGCTCAGGTGTGCATATCAATGATACACTTCCGTTTTCTGAGAATTGCGTTATTTACCAAGACATGGATATGCATTGCCAATAGTGTATTACAAGAAGAAAGGATTTGATCTGAATTACAATTACCATGTTTTCACCAATTAGGGAAAAATCATTATTTTATTAATAAATGAATATGACAGTACAGGTAACTATGAGGATAATAAATTCAATGTATGTATAAATGGCATACACAAATCATTTTAGGTACACAGACATAGTGCGAACAATGAATCTGAATGTTATGAAATACACACAAAAATTGAAATTACTTTTTCCAAATATCTAATATTACCCACAAGATTAAGCATATTTTTCTTCTTGTCTGAGCTGTCAGCTTCATTAGTTTTCAAATCAGATGCACAGGCAACATAACTGGGCAGTGCCACTTTTGCATCTAAACCAGCTATTGATCTCTAGAGAAGGCCAGTGCAAATGGATTACCCTGATAAGATGTCAGGAGCGAGCTGAACATTTTGATGGGTGAGCCCAATATTAAGTGCACTGAAGCAATGATTTGTCCTCTATCCAGTGAGTGAATAAGTCCTCTCCCGTGAGTTGTGTCTGAATTATATATATTTCCTCTTTATTATGTATCATGTTGAAAACCTGAAATGCTCTGCGACTACAAATATACAAAAAAGCTAACCTTGTTTTCAGAATACGAAACATGATACATCTATATTTTCTGCATTCCTTAGTTTACATTATATAATATTTGTGAGCGCTTTCGTCTCACTGAATTCTCTGCGGAGGAAATTAGCCTTAAAATAGTTCACCTTTGCCCTTCAACAATAAAACAGCTTCAAAGATCCTCTCGTCCCTATATGTATTTGCATAATTGTTAATATACCTCACAGCAGTGCATTAGGATCTTCTAAACAGTGAGCTTGGGGAATAACATATGCTTGGGAACGGCGATTGACAAATGCAGGCAGAGGGCAAAAAGGATTCAATTTGCATAGTAGTGAACCAACATCAAGGATAGCCGAGAGGCACATCGGAGTTTAATGGCCTACAAACCAAACTGGTTCCCTGGAAGTTTTATTTCATCATAAGAGCCTGGGTCACGTTCACCATTTAGCCAAGCCTAACAGTTATAAGAGGCAGGTATTTGTACTAACACATGTAATTAACACAAGGGTCAAATGCTAATTACCTGCCCTCCATAAGCATAAATAAATAATGGGAAACAGTGGAGAAATACCATCCCAAGTGGTTTGTTGCACATAGATGCATTTGCAAGTCCCTGCAGACCACATTGCTTTATTAAAGGGCCAACGTGTCACTTTTTCATCGCTGCTGCAGTTATGTTGCATATTATAACAACGTGGTGCTGCAACTGTCAACAATCACACTCAGCCGCTCCCTATGGAGAAGGATTTGTGCCGATATTAAATGAATAAATAATACATTAATTAAAAAGTGAAATGTTAATAGAAATATTTGTGTCCATATTTATTTCTATATATAATTATATATTTCCGGACTTATTATTTATTTCCAAATGTAATTATTTATTGTCAATTATTTATTACTGTATTTAATTATTTTGCTCTGCATTTATTTATTTCAGGATTGTTGGTGTTATGTACATTGCGAAATAATTATCATCTATCATCAATCATCAATCAATGGCAGTGAGGGTTTAACATTTGATTGGTCTGTCAATTTAAGTGGATTACTTTAGCCTGCTGTTGCTACGTTTTCGAAAGTTGCGGCCTTGACAACTGAAGTGGGTGCTTCTCCATGCCATCGTGAAGAATTTAAACAATGACGAGAATATTCAGTTACCTACAACGAAATAGGTAATCAGTCTCTCCTTACGCATCTCCTCACATAACTCACCACTTTTTCTAGTCCCTCCCATGAATGTATGCATTAGTAGGGAACGCGCAAATTGCCATTCTGCGCTCCTGCGCCGGGCAGAATGCAGTTTTAGCCATGTGCGGTCTGTTTGTTCATACCAGGCTTTTAGGTGCTAGTTGCGATGAAATTTCACAATATGTTAGTACATCTGCCCCTGAGCGCTTAACTGCCATTATTAATAACAAATCAGATGACAAATCAGATGCCACCCTCACCTGAAGCCAAGGTTCTGATTATATTCACAATTTAAGGCAGCACAGCAGTAATGTTACAGTAACTAGGGTATTCTGTTGGGCATGATAATGCCAGAGTGAAATATTTCTGAAAACTAGCCTATGTCAGAATGAAATCAATTTAGATGATTTCTGTTGACTCTGCTGACAAAGATTTACATTTTCATTTCAGGGATGCCTTCTAATGGTATATGATATAATGCAATACACATTATTGTCCCTATGAAATTAGTTTTAGGCTCCCAGTGTTTCCTGGTTTCAAAACTACTATTCTGATCCATTCGCATGTAGGCTACGGAATTGTCCCTATGAAATTAGTTTTAGGCTCCCAGTGTTTCCTGGTTTCAAAACTACTATTCTGATCCATACGCATGTAGGCTACGGAATATATAATTAAGTTACACTCACACATGTGACATTCAAAATTTTAATGTGAGGCATTTCCATTTGCCCTTTTGATTGTTTGTTCCGCACAGCTATTCCTGATGTGTATTTAATGACATCTAACAGATTGCCAGCGCAGTCTTGCAAACATTTTTTTAACCATGGCATGTCTGAGCCACAAACCAACTCCACAAACCAACTAATTTAGACTAAACTATATGGCCTTTTAAATGCTAGCAGTTACTGGACAAACACTTTTAGTGCCAAAAATTGGATACCTTTTATGGGTAATGGGCAAACATTAAAGTATCCACCAAGGGAAATATTTTAATAGTGTGCACATCCAAGTTGCAGGACAAAAACATAGACTTGAAATGAAAGCAGATAAATATGTTCACACACTGAATTAATAGCTCACAAAACTTTATTACTGCAAGGTTTTGACCAGCAAAGTCTTATTTGTGTGAAAGAGAAAAGAGGTACGCGAAGGGAGTTATTACCATTAAAGTGTCACACGACAGGACCTTTGTAAGAAAAAGGCATGAAAGCCATTTTAAAGCATTGTATACCTCTGACATGTAGAAAATACAGTTAATTTACCCATGTCCCTGCATACAGTACAGCATCCTAGTCATCCTGTTAACATATAGATGGAATAGCTACAAACTGTCAAAATTGAATTTTAACCTAGCCATTACACTGTAGGCAAAAAGTTGCTGGTTGTTGAAAAATATAGTTTTCTTTCTTCAAAAACTCCCACAAATAATAGTTGAACTGTGGCTTGCTCATAACAGACGGGAAGCACAGGAGCCAGAGAGTTTGCGAGGGTGGTGAGACAGAAACAGACAGAGACAGAGAGACGGCAGAGGACGGAGACAGAAAGGGAATGAAACAGAAGAAATACATTGCCAGTCTTCAGTCTTAACTCCATCTATAATGAAACAGCGCGTCCTACGCTGGCAGAAGTCCATAGAGACAGTGAAGAGTCTCCCCCTTAACCTCTGAATTTCAGATGGTTCCCGTTGTCTGTTTCATGGGGTGCTTCAGTAATCCAGCAGTGTGCCACAGTTGATGCAAGGCCAGATTTAGCTAGATATCTAGCTGACATGTTAAACTTGAGTAAAAGGATTTACAGTATTCTGTACATTAGCCGAAAGTGTGTCCACCGACACTAGTTTATTTGCAGCGTGCAGCATTTAAACCACTAGGCAGCAAGAGTTGTTTACAAGAGATGTGTTTACATACAAAAAGATTGACGGACATAATTGTTTAGTTTGTGTTTGCGAAAACGAAATGTTGACACAGAGCGCTCCTATGTAGGATTTGTCAGGAAAATATTGCAAAAGATTGCATAACCTTAACAAGGCTGTTGAGCAAAATGTAGATCTGGGTCATGCATAAGGATTGAGCGCTGGGCGAGTCAGAGGCAGTTGGCTATCTCTGCATGACTAAAGAGAAGAAACATTTACACGTAGCAAAGCCTACTTTAGAAACAACTCGGCTATATGTTCTGATTTAGTCATGTTCTGGAGAGTGTTGTTGTTTTTTTAATCACTTACATTTAAGGTGCCTTCCTTGACATTTTAATCATATGTCAGTTTACCTATTTATGCAGTACCATACGGTTATTGAAATTATTGTAAAATCTAAATAAATGACAAAAAGAATGCAATCAAATATGGTCAATCAAATATGCCACTATCTGTATTTGCAGTAACTCTTCAGCATTACTAAAATGCTGCCGTGTACATAAAGTCTGGTTGATACATAAATCTTTATCTATCAGTCAGATGAGGACAATACATACTGTACGCTATGCAGATTGGACATTGCCTTTTCGGGGGAGCTAATGCATTGTAAAGACAGCCACTGTGATACACAAAGGTGTGAATAACTCAAGACAGGGATTGTACAGCTTTGGAGCACTAATATGAAATTGTTTGGAAGTGTAAACTTAGAGAGTCATTTAGAGAAAGGTTCATATAATTTTGCAATTGCCACTGTGCACAATACAATTAATACAGTCATTCATCTCTCTAATAAAGGCAGGAATCTCTGTGTCTGTCTGTGAGTCTGTCTGTTTGTATTTCGATTATGTCGAGAACCGTTCACCCAATTTACTTCACACATAACAGGTGTGTTGCTGAGGACCCAAGGGACAGTGTCGCATTTCCTGCAATATGGTCACGCGACACGTTCAGAATGAATTAACTTTGTAACTTTGCTGGTGCGGGCGGGGCATAGCTCCGACATAAAAGTCCCCGATTACAGGATTACAATACCGTTCTGTACTGAGACAAAGGAATGCTGACACAACGCAGAATCCTACTATTTCACATTAACTAATGCTTCACATTTAAGACTTACGTCTTGCTTGATGTGGTGTAAGGCAACGACAAGACGAGTACATTTTATTTAGATTTTACGCAGCACTTAGAAGCGCAGTGAGGCGTCACGCGGCCCCTGTGAACGGACACTGCACTAGTATTCAAAAAGGGGTAAAGAAATTACTGTGTGGATCAGCGGCCTTCGGCACAGAGTTACTAATGTAAGGGCAAAAACAGTCATTTATTCCAGTGATTCCAGCTCTGGTCATTTCCTTCAGACAGAACCCAATGTAATTATACCATTCCAGGTGAATGGGTCCAGAGGCTCGCTGTTGGACCGAGCAAATCACAATCAGTCTAATTCAAGGATCCAGTAATCTCACACTGCAGCCTCACACAATGCTGCGCTGTGTGTGAGTGATGCCGTGTTTGGCTGATATACGACCACTACAATACGATGACTATATCAAAACATAGGGAACACATATAACAGTGTGACATACAGGGGAATGTACAGTAGGGAATCGTATCTTCAGGATTATACAGTGTAAACACTTTCAGGTATCCTGCCCGTTCGGCCCTTTTTATATCAAAGCTGCCCGCTGGCTGACAGTCACTGTTTGAGTGCTTATAGCAAATCTGTGCCCTGTGGGCGGTTACCTTCTTGTAATTTGACAGCTTGGCAAAGACCATTTAAACAGACCATCTCTGTAATCTGTCCATGATTACATTATGTAATCAGGAATTTATTTAGAAAATGGGATTTTTGGTTTGGATTACTGGGTGACTGAACTGTATATTCCAGTTCACCTGGTGCTTTAAAAACATCTTTGAATTTAACAACTGTTGAAAGACTCTCAAATTCGTTTGCAATGGTGTCACTCTTAAAGGTTAATGTAAATGCTTTATTCACCATCCGCCATGTTAATCATAAACAATGTTAAGAATACTATGGTGTCAATGTATCAGTTTTTATAAAATAATAGTAATACTAAAGCAATATATTTTGTAGAACATTTGACTGCATACTGTATGTTCTTTACATCGATATACTGTCAGTCCATGTACTGACACGTTCTCCAGTAGCTTCTTTCGTTTCTGCTCGAACAATGAGTTTGCTTTTCTTCTCTCTTCCTTCTTCTCTCATTTCCATTTATTTTGTAAGCCGAGTCTTAAAAACACATTTCTACCAAAAATAGAGCAGGTCGAAATGGAAAATCTACTATAAACTATAGCAAAAGAAGAGACTGTGGTCTAATTCTTTTGAACTTTAGAATGTTCAATTTACATTGTAAGAAAGAATATCCGGTCGAGCCAGTTCATGCACCAGTAGGAAACAATCCTAATACAGATTATATACAATACTTGATTTGATTTGTTCTGGGTGCTATTGTACCTTATGGTTATTTGTGCAAGAATTTCAGGTGTTGCATTCATGTATTGTGAATACTTAACTTATTTTACAGAAGCTGTGCACATCAATACTGTTTCATTATTTGCCATATCCACTTGAGCTTGTAGAAAAAGTAATCCAATAGCCTTCGTTTACACTATTATATACCAGTCCTACAGCAAACATTGTATGCACATACATCACAAGGTGTGAAATAAGACAATAACACAGAATTGTACAGTCCCATAAAGCTAATTCTCCCACATACATGCATGGTTTAAATTTTTGTATTTATGAACATCTGAGTTACCTGTAATTTCCTTCCTCTTGTGTGTTTGAAAAATTAATTCTCCCTTCTTTGGTACAGCATTTATATAGCATATCCATTGGGGCTACACTGCAAGGACATTAATTCAAATCCTTGGTATGAGCAGCAACACAAATTGAATAAAGGGCTCAACAAATGGGACAAATACAAGGAAATAGGCAAGTTTAATACCAGAAAATAAACATTTTCCAAGTTGCTTCCATTTCATCTATTTCTAAGCCCCTGTGGTATAGCCTTACACTAGTTATGGGAACAGAAGATAAATGTTACAAATGTTACAAGAGGAAGGTTTACCTCCCACTCAAGAAGTTATTTTATACTCAGCACAGTTTTATGGATTTGTGTATGCGTGTGTGTGTGTGTGTGGTGGTGGGGGGGTTGTGTAATAAATTAGGTAAGGGCAAAGCCATCACAGAATTAAGGCATGCATTTATATCGTCCTTGGCCTTTTGGCTTTTCTTTAGAGACAATCAATGCTATCTTATAGCTTTATGACATCTCATCGACCATGTTCAATTAATGTGTGAACAACTCATTGCATTACTGGATACACCTACCTTGGTCAATTATCTTTTCGCACTTCCTTCAATCAACCTCATGAGCAATTGTTTTTAATTGCCACTTTATGTACCTGCATAGTGCAGGTCAGGACAACTGGAAATTGCTATTTAAGGAGTAAAAATTTACTGCAAAGGAGTTGTGATTATCCTTGGAATCAAAGGCGTACGTAAGTGTAAAGACTTAAAAGAGGAAATATAATGCCATGGGCCTGGTGGGCAGAAGCATGAATAAACACCAAATTATTCTTTATTTGTCTTAACCTCCTCGCTGTTTGCCTTAAATAGGTCAAAGTCATCAATATTTCATTTGTACCATGTTGAACGTCAAATAACTGCAAATCAAGAACTGATTTGAAAACTTTAAATTAGTAATGTCATTTTAACATACATAAATTTTAATTTGCAGCGACTGGCAATTTATGCACATTCCAATTAATGAATTCTTTTTCATCTTTGTTCATTCCGAGGTGGCGGGATCCTTTTATTCTGTTCCCTGTTAGGTGTTTACAAGAATCAGTCCAAGTAAAGCAGTCACTAACCAGCTAGACTTTTACACATTCTCATAGGTAGGCGTATGTGTTCATTTCCACGATTATGGAAGGGGGTGTTGTTTGTTTCAATGTGAAGTGTGGGCCTATGCAGCCCTTTGAGACTGTGATGTGATTAAGAGCTGTATAAATAAACTTGACTTGGCCATTAGACTGACATACTATACTATTAGATACACTTGATTTGTGCATTATATACTGCAAGTGGTCTAACTTGCCGTGATGTTTTCTTATTTATACTAATATGCCTTCATCCAGGAGAAGAAGGCCAGATTTGACGCCGTAGCATTCCACACCTACTTAGTAGTGGAAACTGTAATTATCCTATGCCATATTGTAGAGATAATGGGCCCTTCCACCTACCTCCTACCACCTACGGGAGACACAACAAATGTGTCTATGAGCAGTTGAACTGCCGGATTTAGCAGTTGTACAGAGCATAGACATTTGCTTTTGACAGGTTTAGATAAATAACACGGTGGATATTGGGTTATACATTTTCTGGTAATTACATAGAATTTTCGACTCATAAAAGAGGGTTTTGTGTTTGTTTTCTTTTCTTTTTTTAAAGCCAGAGATCAAATGGGAGATAAAGGGACTTGTATCTCTTTCCAGATATCTAAACTTGATTCAGGATGACACTTTTTCCAGAAAGTGTTTTTCTAGCCTGTGTCATTGTTGGGAATTTGTACCTTCTGATACATATCGGTATCAAAACATTAGCATGAGTCATCCCTCACCAGTAAAGCAATATTCCTTTCTTCCAACCGTCCCCAATCACTCACACCCTTCGTCATCACTGCTTCCAAGGTCTAGGCGCTCCGACAGCCCCAGAGTCTTATTTGCAAAACTCAGTTACCTGCCCCCTATAAGACCTCAATGGGCGGTTGGGGTTGGTGTCTGAGTGGAGCTTTGTAATAAATGTGAACATCTGCCTATAAATAATAAAAACGGAGATCCTCGTTGCTTGAATCACGTCAAAACATACAAAAGTGCAGGTAAAACACTACAGTATAATAGGTATAAACAAATTGTTTAGGTCGCATTTTCTACTAATTATTTGCACAGACAACGCGTTGAGCCTGCTGATCTCCCTGCATGACCTCACTGACAACATTTGTTCAAAACACAACTACAGTAACTAAAGTATTGCTAGGCATGTCGCAGTGCATTTGCACATATACGCATGGGAGAATACATTTATGGTCTTTAAGTGGTCATTTATCTAAATGTGTCAGATGCCAATGAGTTCTTCCACATCCCATAGTTACAAGTGGAAGCGAATATGTGCTTCGGCGTATGGCTAGCTGAATCAGAATGTATTCAACATACTGTACTTGATATCCAATTAGCAGTCATGTATTTTGAGCCATTAGTTACACTTGCATCACTTAGCAAACGCTTTTAAGTATTAAGGAGCAGACATCTACACTAGCTCAATGATGCTTACATGGGACTTTTGAAGGTGATCTACATTAGTAAATCAAGAAGATAAAAATAATTATGCCTATTGAAAACATGAGGAAATTTGACCATGTAGAATATTTTATTTTTATATTGATCTTACTTGCTTACTTGACTATGCACCTGTTCTCAGGTGTATCGTCAGGTTTCTACTGGGCCTGGGTACTAGCAGGCAGGGAGCTTCCTGGGAACTAATAGGGAACTAATTTAACGCTAGTGGTTTAGGACAGTGTTCTCTCATTCACTACTCTCTCTGTCCCTTGAGTAAAGACTCAATAAGGTACTTTTTAGAGGCGTTTTAGGACACTCTTGAATCATCATTAACAAATTCGTATGAACAACTTATTTTATGTCTGATCCATGGGCTGTCCTCAAATTAAAATAAACAGTAGTAAAAATTTGAATTCAATTGTCAAATGTCGCTTTTGTATTGGCTAGTCACACTAGCATAGATGGTACTTGGTAATAATAAAAATGCCATATATAGCGTTGCCATTCATTATATTATATTTTGCTTGAGAAAGGAGATGTACTTGTTTCAGGGAAGCGATGCCTTATCTTCTGGCCGCCTGTCTTGTCTGGTCCCACGGGAAGCGTGCACGAGCAGAGGCAAAGCAGTGCATTGTGGTATTTATATCACAATGTAATGTACAGTCCTTGTAACTGACATTTTATGTTGCATTGTGGGAAATTTGAGGGCACTATCTAGTGTATAAATTTGACAGAATTCAGACACTTAGATAAAATGGTGGAACATCAATTTAGTGCATTATAGCAAATAGGGATGAATTTCATATACAGCTTGGGTCTAAGAAACTTGATTTGGCACATTGGCCTCATCTGTTTCAAGAACTTTTTTCTCTTGTGCCTTTGCTGTTCCACAATTATATGATTTTCTTTTCCTCTAGATTTTGTTTCACTTACAATCTCAACAGAACCTTTTCTCTCTCCGAACTTGGTCTTGCGGCAGGTCAAGTAATGAGGGTACACTTATGCACACACATCTTTTGTTATACAATTATAGAATTGCCCTTGTGCAAGAAACCTGCCTCATAAAAACATTGTTGTCTTGGTTTGAAACTCTGACAGCAAATGCTTCTCCTCTACAGGAGTGGCTTGCACAATTCTCTACACCTCCCCCTATGGAACAGCTAGGCTCAGAAATGGTGTCGGTGTGGGGATTAGATAGATGGGAAAATACATTAAAGGCGCAATTAAATTATCTCTTTCCCAGCCTATTTTTCATGGTTCTTCTTGCGTAATGTACAACATTATTTTCTGTTAGCCACTGGGACGGAACAGAAAGCTATCTAATTTCTGCGTGCAGAGCTATAAGCGAAGAGCCAGTCTATTGAAAGGGTTGCGTTATAGAGGAGCGAACGTTTTGAAATGATAATCGAGAGGGGCCCGCTAAGATAATAATGACCATGCATTGAGGCATTAGCGTTCCATTTAGCTTAAAGAAAAATGCCAATGCGTCTCCTTGTGCTTCCGCATGCTCACACACACCATCTCCTGTAAGCGTCTTATCGGGACCCAACCTACTCAGGGATTCTCAGGGTCAGGGATTTTTAATACCCACACCCATCTGACCCGCTTTGAGAGCCAATCCGCACCGGCCGACCCCGCAGAAATAATATATCAACCACCCAAAACCGACCGACCTGCAAACCACCAACTTTAGCCGGCATAGCAATGGCATCCATATCATAGAGTAAGAGATAACATTTTCTTATTTAAGGCACGTTTCAAAAGGGACAGACCCTGGTGTAGGCAACAAGGTTTTGCAGAGCCACCATAGGCTACAGCAAAGTGAGCAGTGTTTGCCTAAACATTAGCATAATACATTGATTGCAAGGCATGGGCTAGCCTATTGTAGAAGCTGGAAGGTGGACTACTAGTAATCAGAACCTAGTCTATTGCATGAAATTCGGAGAGACTATAATGCAAAGCCTAGGCTATTGCACGTGATGTTTCTGTAAATTATTTATAACTTAGTCAGAACACTGCACAGAACACTTTTTGACCCGAGATACTTTCTGGTAAGGTAACCCGTAACCTGCGGGGCCCTGCCCATCACTACAGCGCGCCACTCAGGGCATGCGTCACACACTCACTGAGGAGAGAGGATGAGACGCCATGTTGGAGGCCAAGCCACGGCAGGCTCCTTAGGAAGTTGTAAGCACTAAATAAGGTCATGCCCAAATTTAAGTGGCCAGAGAGTGAACTCCTGGCCTGCTCATTGGATGGGTTAACAGGGATTATCGGGGGGAAGGGCATAATCCGCAGGGGATAGATAGTGCAATTTACAACTTGTTGGACAATAGCAGTTTTAGATGGTAGTAGAATCTAGCATTGTTTGACTTTTGCTCCTATCTGGTTGATGCGGGGAGATAGAAACAAGCATGCGTTTACAGTATATCCGCGTGGATGTGTACACATCTGAGGCCTACGTGTTTGTGTCAGCCTGCGAGTTTGTGCGAGTGGGTGTGAGTGGGGAGAGATTGATAGCAGTGTGATATTGTGCCTTGGACCTTTGGCAGTTGGGCTGGGTCAGCACTCTCCCCCAAGGCTTAGTAATGAACAGATAGAGCTGTTATCACAGTGATAAAAGCGAAGCACGACCACTACATCAATCGACTTTTGGAGAGCATAGCATCTCTTGAAGATGAAAAGCCAAAGGTTATAAAGCCCAGTCTAACATGCTTAAATGTATAATTTTCAAAGTTCAAATTTCCTCATACTAAAATCATATCAATGATCATATTTAAAAGGCTGAATATTTTCCTAGACCCAATGATATGGAAACTAGTCAATAACACATTTCAATAATATAGCATTTGTATGGGTTATTATTAATATATACGGATATCATTAACTTAAAAACTATGGTTGGCCCTGGGGGAATATTTATGTAGGAACAAAATTGTATAAATGATGCAGTTGGCTTTCCGTCTGGACTTTGTGGCAACATTTCAGTGACTTGATAAAGGTTAATTTTCCTGATTAAGATAGCTAGCTAGCAGTCTATAGCTAACTAACATGCAATTATCCTGGCCTGCAGCTTGCTAGATGACCGAAGAATGAAATGTGACAGGGTAAAGGAAATACTCATAGCCTGTTATACACTAAAGGTATTAGTAAGTTTATAGCATGTGAGGATTCTAAAATAGCTTATGTTAAA